>JXSR01S002058.1:140279-159645 GCA_000969725.1 Ophiothrix spiculata
ATAACATTTTTTGAAAAAATGACCTAGGAATGGTTATTTTAATTCTAAAAACTCACTCGCATGTTGCGTCTTTTTTACTTTTTTGGATTTTGGCCAATTTTTTGATTTTCATGCCAAATAGGTCAAAAATTCACTTTTTTCCATTTTTGGCCATTTTTTTACCTTATTTGGGTTGAAAATCAAAAAATTGGCCAAAATCCAAAAAAGTAAAAAAGATGCAACATGCGAGTGGGTGTTTAAAATTGAAATACCCATTCCCAGGTCATTTTTTCAAAAAATGTTATTTTTAGTTTGGTTGGAAACCCAAATGGCCAAAAAATTTGTTTTTCGTGATTTTCTCAAAAAATGTGATTTTTGGTTAAAAATCAACATCACCATCATGTTCCTTGTGAAAATGCCTTTCTGGAAATGTATACTTTTATTAACTTTAAGCACTTTGTTCAAAAGTTATGGTACAAAATAAATTTGCAAAAATGCAACAATGAGCGATGTGCTTTCACCCCTTAAAGGCCTGCATTTATTGTAAAAGTGCATTAGTGTCGAAAAATTAATAAATGAACCCATCAAACAGTGGTGTAAGAAAAGAGAAATATCGCATTTTCTTTTCCGGTCATCTTGATTTGATCATTCGAAAAGGAACGTGTTTTTCAAACTATTTGTTAGATTAATACTACAAAGTGGAATAAAATAATCAGAAATAAGAATATAATATAAGACGTTTCATTACCGTTATTTCATAATCCGTTTTAGAGCAACGGTTCTTTGGGGATTTTAGTTTCTAATTGTAAGGGACCGATGGCATCGAGAAGTTCTGAAAAAAAAATGATAACCATATGTAAATGATATTATGTAAATGATATGAAATTGAGGTCATTGGTTGATATTTAAAAAAAAAACCTTGATTGTCTTGAAGCAATTGATTCTTGTCAACCCATAAGCTATCTCCGGGCGTTAGTAGTTAAGAGCTGGTCATTTCGTTGTTGCCATTATTGGAGAGATTTCGATTTCCAGAACGCGAACGAAAACGAAAACGAGAAATTGAAATTCAGCCAACCATTCAGCTAACCATTGAGCTTGAACAGTACAGCACACCGTGGATTGCAGAATTTCACGTACACTTTTACTTAGAAACTAATCACTTAATTGATATCCCCTATTGTTTAAAATAAAGTTATATCAAAATAAGATGAACAACTGAAACAATAATGTCTAGACATTCATTACCAGCACTTACCGAGGTCTTATTGCGTTTTTTGTAAAGATTCTGGGTTGTAAACTTCAAACTTACACAACCGTAAATGGACATTTTCTGATTTTACATTGACTTCTATTTGAAATTTTCACGTTAAACACATTTGATTGCGAAAGCCAATACTCTGAACGGAAACGATTACACTTACGTGAATAGTAGCCATACTTGTGGATATTACCGTTTGAAGAAGGTCTTTTTTCTGAGTGCACGTTCAATGCGTCGGTTCTATTGAAAGTCCTATTAAAGGCTATCTAACTAAGTAACTAACTAGCTAACTTACTATTTCATCTATTTCATCTATGTCAACTAATTAACTAACTAATCGAGTAACTAAAACTAACGCAATAACTAAAACTAACCAACCAACTAACAAACAAACAGACAAATCAAATAATAAATAAACAAATAAGTAAATAATAAGTAAATAATCAATGAATCAATCAAACGATAAATAAATAAATACAAAATACAATACAAATATAGATCCTCTGGTAATAGTTACTGCTGACTGGCTTTTATCATTTGTGACTTGTTTACTGGTATCTCCATCGATCTAATCATTTGTCAAATTACTTATTTCTTCAATTTTATTACAATGACATTGCCATGATTTACCATGATGCGGGGAGCGTCTTAATGAATCGGCCTTGTCAATTTAAGTTTTGATCAATACATCTGTTGTGCAACCAAGGACGTCACGCTGTTAAACATCTGATGAATTTAACTCATGCATATCGACAACCCAGTCCCTTGAACTAGGTATGATGATTATTCGCTGACAAAGTGTGACATCACAATCAATAGTTGCCAAGTGACTGGTTCACGCTTATTGCAATTTGAACCACGATCAAAATTATCACAAAACATACTCAATGGGTAGCCAACTGAGCGTGAACAAAGCGTGAACCAGTAACCAGGATATGACGTTTTCACTTTGTCAGCGAATACGTAAAACTTAAAAAGTGCGCGTTTGCGTGAACCGTTACGTAAACGTGAGTTTAAAAGTGTTCACGTCTCTGTATCCCGTCCCGTGTACGTGGTAATCGCAATCTCTCTATTATCAACCAATCTATTATACAAGTAACTTCATTACTTCTATAATGCAAAGGATAACCAACTAAAAATGAAATGTGTTTAAATTCATTCAAAAGCAAATACTTGGGTTTGAAATTTGTATTACAACAGACGATGATTTGATCCCACGACTCATTGGAACAAACCAGGGGAATTACTGCTGCGATAACTCGCTTTAGCCGTCTCCTTTAATATATTTCTTCAAGTTTATATGGTAAATTGGGCACATTATCAGGTGGTTAAAAACGCCTCTCTTGATTGATGATCAGTTATTAATTGACAATAATAGCTTGAGGGAATTATCTGTGTCATCTCAAATATTTCCTTCGATGGCAGGTGCCAACAATTTAGGTTCCATTAGGGCCTCCACCGAACCGGTATCTAATAAGTGAGTGTAAACTCATATGAATACTCATTCCGATTATATTATGGAGCGATAAGGTATTCCTAAAAAGGAAATTGATGGTAGGTTTAACACACTTTAAATGTATCTAGCAACGCATTATTTCCATTCCAAGCTACCCTTTATTGATAAGGTGTAAACTTGAACGAAATAAAATAATGTGCAAATGATGGAAATGACATTTTTCAATAGTAGGGATCGCTTCAAAACTCATGCGGGTTTTGGACTGTTTAACTGGAACAACCCCCAAAACACCAAGATATTCTCAGTAAAATACAGAAATGAACATCTGAAACAAGATCGAATCAAACTAACTGAAAGTAATTTGCTCAGCAAACCTTAAACATGAAGTGAACTCTTAAAAATTTCGCTTTCGGCAAATCATTTCTTCATGTCATTTACGCTAATTTTGTCAATCAGCGTTGCCATCTAAAACATTATATTTTAAACGCCTGGTTTATTCGTTTGGAGAGTTGTTATATCGTCAAAGATTACTTATGCAAATCTCTATCTGTTCTTTTCAGACGTGTACATTGTTTTGTTGTTGTTGTTTGTCTTAGAAGATTGCATTTATTAAGTTATTATGACATGTATATACTGGACTGTCTGACAGGCAAATTATATCCGCTTGTATGGCTATTTTGACCATAGTTAAGCCAAATTTAACTTAATAGTAAATAAGAGTTTACTAACTTAAAGTTATTGTATACAGGGCCCATATTAATGAAATACCGCTAACTTTAGTTGGCTACTAACTTATTGTCTACCTGTCAAATCAAAACTTGACAAGTAGGTAGACACAGAGTTAGCAGTCAACTAGAGTTAGCGGTGTTTCATGAATATGGGCCCTGGTTTCTAGAGGTAATGCATATGACTGTCATATGTTTCTATCTAATAATTTTGGATATTTTTGTGATTCTTCTATTCAAACCGACACTACTGTTATACATGTAGATAGCAAGTATTTTTTCAGGGTAGACTTTCTTCCTCCATGATAAAAAAAAAATGTCTAGACCTTTGCAGAATCGTTTAAGGAGATGGTGATTTTCTGAGTCAATACATAGGGAGCTAAAATAGCATGGGTCACAATGTGGGCATGTTTTTAGATAAAGAGAGGGACTTTGCATTGTACATTTTTAAAGAATCGTGCATTATGATACAACAAGTGTCAAGTTGGGTATTATATTTTTAATGAAATTGATAGTTTAGAGTGTGTACTTTAAGAACCTGAATGATGCCAAAAATACACGCTTGAGCAATTTTTGTTATTGGTGTCAAAAGCCGTACCCCGTTTTTACATACCATGTTTTAACATGGTATGTAAAAAAGGGGGTGACAGATCCCATTTGAGTTGTAAATATATCATGTTTGGTATCAAATGAAGTTAGCTAATGAAGTATATAATGTAACTCTCAAAATATTAGGTCATTTCAATGCTTCAACTTCAAAATGGCTTCCAAAATGGCATATTTTCAATGCAATTGACCAAAGTAGCCTTAAGAAAGCCGAATATACTGAAATATCTATACAGAAAACATTTTAGTTAACTTTAAGATTATTTGTCCTCAAGATGTACCATTTTATATATTTAAAATTAAAAAATGCATATGTACGACTTAAAACGTCAGCACTAACACCGTGTGTTTTGCACAAAAACATGTTACAGCAACTTCAAAACAGCATTAAATGCGTTGAATGTTGAAAATAATCAATGAAAATGGCTTTGTTGGTTACAACATAAGCATCCCGTCACAATATTTTTGTTAACTTAATTCAAAAAATCAAATGGGCATTCCCAATGAGGTCCAGCATATTCGCTTAAGATGGGATACAACATCATCAAAATAGCATTAAAAAACATTAATTTTTATATTAAATATATTTAATGAAAATGGTTCTTGTACTTCTTGTACATCAACAAAAACATTTGTAACCAAATAATTTCTTTCAAATAAATTTAAACTATCGTCGAAAAAGAGACCCAATTCGCCCGCCAAAATACCCCTACAGTCTATGCATACTTGAGAAAATATAATGTTGGCGGCCATAGTAATACATGTGAACTACACACCTTGGTCAATATTTCTCTTTTGTAGCCCCTAAAGCAATATTCCGTCATTACTTTGAAAACAGAACATTTTAAATTATGTTTTAATGTGAATTTAATGTCACTGTAACCAGTTTCTTCGTATAAAAGGATTCTTTTCCTACCATTTTGAACTAATTTTGGTGGCTATTTTGGATTTTCAAATTTCGTGGGAAATAATTTAGGGACACATGATTTCTTTTAAGTTATTTACATGATTTACTTGGGATATTTGATATCGTTAATGCTGCTCTTATGCGTTTTTGAAATCCGTTTTGGTGTGTAGAAATATACCTTTTTCAATGGCCATTTTGAACCTCAATATGTGCACTTTTTTGGATTTGAAACCTGTTAAAACCTATTATAGGACAAAAATGTTTTCTGTTTCACCATCTAAAAATCATTCTGCATTGATCATTTCGAATATTTATTGACTTCAGTGATGTTTTATAAAATTCCATTTATGCACCAAATCATATTAATGCTAATGTTTTGCGTTGTTTGGGCGGCAGTTTATTTTGTTAAATATTTGAACGGTCCATGTTTAAAACAAAAAAATGATAATATTTATACAAAATTGCTTACTCTAGTGAAAATTTACGATACTGGACATATTAGCAGATTTTTTCCTTTGATTTATGAAAATGTGCAATTTTGGCAGTCATTTTGAATTTGAAGCACACAAAATGACGCAGTGATAAGGTATTTGCAGTACATATTCCATTAGCTTTAATTTGATATTAAACACGGTATGTTTACACCAAATAATCTGATTTTTCATACATAAGGCGTATTTGAAAAAGAGGGTGTGGCTTCTGACGCAAATTACGAAAATTGCTCAAGCGTGAATTTTTGGCATCATCCAGATTCTTACTGAATGCTACGTTTTTACAAGTTTATTTTGTACCATAACCTTTTAACAAAGTGCTTAAAGTTAATAAAAGCATACATTTCCAGAAAGGAATTTTCACAAGGAACATGATGGTGATGGTGATTTTTGACCAAAAATCACATTTTTTGAGAAAATCACGAAAAACACATTTTTTTGGCCATTTGGGCTTCCATCCAAGCTAAAAATAACATTGTGGTTTTTTTAATGACCTAGGAATGGGAATTTTAATTTAAAACACCCACTCGGATGTTGCGTCATTTTTACTTTTTAGGATTTTGGCCAATTTTTTTATTTTCATGCCAAATAAGGTCAAAAAATGACCAAAAATCGAAAAAAGTGGATTTTTGGTCTTATTTGGCATGAAAATAAAAAAAATTGCCAAAATCCTAAAAAGTAAAAATGCCGCAACATCCGGTGTTTAAAATTAAATTCCCATTCCTTGGTAATTTAAAAAAAATGATATTTTAAGCTTGGATTTTTCGAAAATTCCTTTCTGGAAATGTATTCTTTTATTAACTTTAAGCACTTTGTTAAAAGGTAATGGTACAAAATAAACTTGCAAAAACGTAACATTGAGTAAGGGGTATACACCCCTTAAATTCTACGCTCTCAACTATCAGTTTTATCAAGAAAATTGCATATATACCCAACTTGACAATTATGCTGGGGATCTACCTAACTATAAGGAATAGCTCGTGTTAAAGACTGCGCGTCGATGGACACTGCGTGATGCATACAGACGGACTCTGAATACAAAAATTGGTAAGAAATTCAAAACTGTTATTTCCAGAAGCACATTAACGAAAGGGAAATAAAGCATTTCTTTTCCGGACATCTTGATGGGATCATTCGAAATACACTCGCGGTCTAAAGTATTTCCGCACAAACACTTTATTCAGCCATATCTCACAAGGCGGTAATAAGGAAATTATCGGGAAACTTAAGTTGCTTTTGGTAAGATCTGATAGGTAATCTAGTCGAGTGTAAAATTCGACTAGATTACCTATCAGCTCCGAATGGGATCAACCCTCTCACGTACGAGTAGGGGGCAACAACACAAATGTGCCGAAAAAACGTGATTTTTTAGGTCAAATTTGATTTGACAACGCCTGGATAAAGATCACTTCACCGCTCAAGTTGAATGGTCATATGAGATGTGTATATGTAATTGGGTGACAAGAAGGCAATTAAATGTCCTGGTCACGCTTGACTTCGCCAAGAGAATGCTTGGAAGCAAACGAAAAATGATCCTTCAACGCCCTCCAGTTTACAAAAACATTGTTGTTGTTGTTATTATCATCCAGTACGACTACTTTTATTTTTTATAAGAGTAACATAATTGCTTCTGTAATGTTAATGATATCCAATAAAAAAGAAACGTCTTTAAATTGGCCAAAGCAAATGTTTGGTCTGAAATCTGGAAGCAAATGTTTGTATTACAATAGACGTGGTTTTGATCCCAAGACTCATTAGAATAAACCAAAACGGAATTAACGACAACTCGCTTCAGCAGTCTCCTTGAATATATTTCTTCAAGTTTATATGGTAAATTGGGCACATTATCAGGTGGTTAAAAACGCCTCTCTTGATTGATGATCAATTATTAATTAACAATAATAGCTTGAGGGAATTATCTGTGTCATCTCAAATATTTCCTTCGATGGCAGGTGCCAAAAATTTAGGTTCCATTAGGGCCTCCACCGAACCGGTGTCTAATAAGTGAGTGTAAACTTATATGAATACTTATTCCGATTATATTATAGAGCGATAAGGTATTCCTAAAAAGAGAAATTTATGGTAGGTTTAACACACTTTAAAAGTATCTAGCAGCACATTAATTCCATTCCAAGCTACCCTTTATTGATAAGGTGTAAACTTGAACAAAATAAAATAATGTGCAACTGATGGAAATGACATTTTTCAATAGTAGGGGTCGCTTCAAAACTCATGCAGGTTTTGGACGGTTAAACCGAAATAACCAATAGCCAACCCAAAACACCAATATATCCTCAGTAAAATAGAGAATTAAAAATATATGAACATCTTGAAGAAGACAAAATCAAACTAACTGAAAGTAATTTGCTCACCAAACTTTAAACATGAAGCGAACTTTGAAATGCCTGGTTTATTCATTTGGAGAGTTGTTATATCGTCAAAGATTATTTATGCCAATATCTATCTGTTCCTTTCAGACGAGTATTGTTCTGTTGTTGTTGTTGTTTTTTGTCTTAGAAGATTGCATTCATCAAGTTATGACATGCATATAGTGGACTTACTTTAAACTACTCACACAAATTGGTGCCGCTTGTCTGCCAAACATGACCATAGTTAAGCCAAATTTCACTTAATAGTACATAAGAGTTTACTAACTTAAAGTTAATCAGGCCGATGTGAAAAGAATCTAATCCCCCTGAAATGGTAGTCCGCCTTCCATAGACCATAACGGAGTAAAGCGTGAAACTAATGTTGCGTGAGAGTTGTTTACCTATACTTTACTGTACAATCCGGACAAAAAGAACGGGGGACTTTCATTCCTACTACACCGGGATGACAAACTTATTGTTAGTCATGACAGACATATTGTGTACTGATTAATAATTGTATACATGGCACATATTAATGAAACACCGCAAACTTTGGTTGGCTGCTAACCTATTGTATACCTGTCAACATTTTACAGGTAGACAAAGAGTTAGTAGTCAACTAGAGTTCGCAGTGTTTCATAAAAATGGGCCCTGGTTTCAAGCGGTAATTTATATGACTGTCATATATTGCTTTATAATAATTTTGGATATTTAATAAGTAAATATTAAAAAAGCATGGGTCACAATGTGGGCATGTTTTTGATGAAGAGTGGAACTTTGTATTGTACATTTTTAACGAACCGTGCATTATGATACTACAAAACTCATCGAAGGAATGGTTTTGGATTAAATATACTTAAGCTGAATTTCTGCATTAGCACAACCAAGCTATGTCGACTTATATCAAGTAATTCTGTATATTCGTCCTTCTGAAAGAAATTTCATTTTAAAAAAACACTCAACATGCTTAAGATAATCACATCAGTAATCAAAATGCATGGTGGGACACTGATCGAACAAACAAGACATGTTATTGAACTTTGTACAAACACTACGTCGAGTTGTCAGAAAGACTTGTTGGTAATTTAATATGAGAAATATTGGATGTTTAAAGCAAATTAATCCCTGTCCAGTAAAGAGATCCGACTTGTACTACCATTTCAGTTTCAATACTGTCAGAGTCTTGTACTTTGTATTTGCCTATCATTTCTATCGCATCCAAATTGTTAATTGTATTTCAACAAAAATGTACAAAGATAATGCTTTTACTTTAGTGATTTATCTTGCACGTAAATTGACTCAAACAAGTATTAACTTGAAGAATAACTTTTGGACACGTAAATCATTTTGTAAGAATTGTCAGCACAACGACAGCCTTAGAAGGATAGTAAATCAACAATGTGGACATTTAATACAAATGATAACCAACTAAAAAAACGTATATAAATTTGGTCCAAAGCAAATGTTTTGTATCCCGGGTTTTGTATATATTACAACAGACGAGAATTTGATCCCAAGAGTCATTGGAACAAACCAGAAACATCAAATGATGTGTCGTTTTGGTCCTTATCACATGGTATTTTCAAATGTGTTAAAAATGAAAGTTAATAGTAGTATTGTCATGTTAGTAATATGCTGTTACATATTGAAAGAAAACCGTACAAAATCTGCAATTAGGGCATATTTCATTAACATGTAAGTCAGTTGTAATTAGTTTAAAAAACTTAGTCGTCCAATAATTTCATCCCAAACCTCAGAGGTATACTTCTGAGTTCAAACCGATTCTCCTCTGAATCTCGCTGTTGATGACGTACTATATTATGACGATTTCAAATAAAGTTAATCCGCCAAATGTTAAAGTGTTGTTGGCTAATCAACTTAATTGTACCTTTTTATTTTGACTTTTGTGTTTAGAACTATTTTTTCTCACACAGTATGTTAAGGGCGGCTTCAAAACTCAACCGGCGGTTGTCTGCCGGTTCTGGGCGGTTCAACTGCCCAGAACCGCCCGGAACCGCCCAGAACCGGCAGACAACCGCCGGTTGAGTTTTGAAGCCGCCCCTTACTGACGATGCTTAATACGATGGACAAGTGCATAACTATGTTGTTATAGGGCGTCTCCGGTTCTATCCTGGATGATCCGAGGAGAGAAACGTAAACTAAAGAAATTTTCGTTATTAAAGCAAGCGTTATTGCTCAGTTGTAAACCATTATTGATGAATTCTACCAGCACCTATTAAACACAGACGGTAGTCAAAAGTAGGTCAGTTGGGATATTCGAGTTATCATTTTCTGGCTAATGATCTATTTACCTAATAGCATCATCCAAATCGAATCTTGTTGCCGCCACAATGCTGAAGGCTACATTTAGCTCACGCATCACTTAACAAATACCTGATAGTAATGCATGTTTCAGTTCAGTATGACAAGATGAAGTCACACGTAATGTTTAAATGTAATTTGTGTGACCTACAGCATGGTTTTATTTCATATTATGTAAACAAAACTTAACCATCGTCTTCCTGAGCCTTTTTTGTAACACATCTTCCTGATTTTGAAATTTACACGCCCAAAGTTATATTGTTTGGTATCATAATATAGGTTTATAGGGTCTCCTCCTTTCATCATACCAAGATCATGTGAACCACTGGAATGTGGTTGAGGCTTTATGTAATTATGACGTCAAAAAGAAAATCCGAACCGACGAAAAATTCGACTTTTGGCAAATATTGGTCAAATACCGTAATTGTTTTTAATTGTTATAATAAACACTTCATGTCGTTAAAGTACAAAGATTAGAGGGAATAATAATAATAGATTGCAAAAATATATTGAACACTAAAATGACAATTAAGAGAAATTCAATCGCTTTTTACTTTGCCTTGAAATAAAGTAAAACATCAAGGAACTTGTGATCTATTTATGTAATCCATCGACTTTTCTTTCTTTGACGTATAAATATACCCGCCATCGACAATATCACTTTGTCCTGTAAAAGAAGATGTTTGGTGAACCTACACGTTAATATGTGGTCATAAAATCTATTGCATTCTATCTTGCACCTGTTGGATATCTTAGTTTTTAATAAAGTCTGGAAATCGAAGATATTATTCCATCAATACCATGATAATAACAGCAGCACTATGTGTCAAGACACTCATGGGTACACTCATTTCTGTTTTGACAGCAGCGTCACTGACCTGGCTGAACTGAACTGAAGATAATAATGGTGGTATGTCCAGCCCAAAGTTGATGGCATTAAACAATTTTTTACATGGCAATAATAGAGAGACAGGTCCTGTTCCAGTGTCGTCAGCAATTATATGTCACTATTTAGAACAGAATCATTATATATCAAGTCCATACGAGATTGCATGGACTTTAAATTGTTTGGCATAGAATACATCATGCATGATGAGTACAGAGGTGATATTGGTACCTAGAGAATAAACACAATCTACAGAATTAAAAATGTAATTTGGAACGTTCGCAATGTGATGTATAAGATTAAGTTGCTAGTTTTAAGAGAAGATTAAGTTAAAGTTAAGATAATGGATATGGGAAAGACAAAAAAGCGAATCATTGTTAACCCTCGTCCTCCATGGTTAGAATCACATGCGAGCATTATTTCAGGTGACTATCTTTGGCTTTGTGAAATCAAGTTTTACGCAGTCGCAAGTTTCCGGCGCAAGTTGTGATTTTCAGTTCCACAGAAATACTTTTACGAGACAGTTTGTGTAAATGTCTTCCAATAATTTATAAATTTTATCAATTTACCTGTTTTGCTTCTTTATCGGACTGCAAATGGATGTTATTTGATATGTTTCTATCCTCACGGGCTCGGGCTTCTAGTGTTGACCATGACTTGGTCAATGCAACCAATGGTCGATGGCATTTCAAGCAGATTGTCACTGTGGCATCGCCTGAAAATATCCCTGGATATGCCGATCGCATGTTTTCGAAGTCCTCTCTACCTGCGGACAAAGTAACTCGTCTTCCTGGGGGCGCGGGATGCCCGCAATGTGAGCAATTTATGGGCCCCCGGCCCTTCTCCATTGTGGTTTCAGCGATGCGTGACGAATGCCAATTTGTTTACACAGCGTAAATTATTTATTATTCATTTGCACAATATGATTAATTATTCATTAGTCATGGCCATATTAGGGACACCAAAATGCTTCAGCTTTTTGAATGGATCGAGTCCAGTCCTCGAACGTGAGCAAACGACCCAATAGCATAGCGATCGTCGAGGATGGAGTATAATCTCAAGATTTTTGAACTGTTGCCGTGGTAATCAGGCTGCAGTCAAAAGGCTATTTTGTGGCATAATTCAAGACCAAAACAAGAGGTTAAAAAATCAGTATTCTTTGCGCATTGTTCCGATGGGCATTTTTTACACGCGCTATGCATAAGGAATAACACGTGTTGCGAATGCGATGCATATTGAGAGACTCTGAATACATATTTAGTGAATTACGACTCTGAGTTCGCCTTGTTTGAGCTGTGAATTGTCTGTTTTTAGTATCTACATTATCTACATTTTGTCTGATATACGCATATCATAGTATAGGGTAGGGTCTCCTCTTTTTATTGATACTAAAATCATGAAAATCGGTCAAGGCGTTACGTAATTATGACGTTATAAAGTACGTTAGGTCGGAAAATTTCACCGAAATCTGATTTTCGGCGAAAATTGAAAAAAAGTTCGCTATAAAAGTTCTAAATATCAGATTTTCATCGGATATTTTGAAAATGACTAAATGTTATGTAAATTTAAGCATGTTAGCATGCAGATATATTTCAAAATGGCAACTTGTTATATGAGGGGATGGTTACCACCCCCCCCCCCCCCCCCCCCCACCCCCCTACCCACGGACTTACTCTTCCCCCACCTAAGGTGGTTACCCCGATTTTTTTCATCAAAATGACTGCAAAGGATTTAAAAACAATTACTTAGTAGTCCGGGGTCAATTTGTTTTGCGTTTTGGGGCAATCGGCGACGATCCGTAAAAGGGACCCCCCTCCCCTTAGGTGGACGAGGGTTAAACTACTCAGGCAAATTAGTCCCGCTTGTCTGGCTAATATGACCATAGTTAAGCCAAATTTCAGTTACTAGTAATAGTACATAAGAGCGGGTTGACAAATTTGTTGATAGTCATGACAGACATATTGTATCCTGATTAATAATTGTATACAGGACACATATTAATGAAACACCGCTAACTTTAGTTGGCTGCTAACCTATAATTGTATACCTGTTAAAACTTGACAGGTAGACAAAGAGTTAGCAGTCAACTAGAGTTAGTGGTGTTTCATGAATATGGGCCCTGGTTTCTAGCGGTAATGTATATGACTGTCAAATGTTTCTATCTAGCAATTTTGGATATTTTCGTGATACTTTTTTTAATAACGACACTACTGTCATACATGTAGATAGCAAGTACTTTTTTCAGGCTATACTTTCTTCCTCTATGATAAAAAAATGTCTAGACCTTTGCAGAATCGTTTAAGAGGATGGTAATTTGAATAAAAATAGGGACAAAAAACTCATCGAAGGAATGGTTTTGGATTAAATATTCTAAAGCTGAAATTCTGCATTTGAAAAACCAAGCTATATCGAGTTATTACAAGTAATTCTATTATTCGTCCTTCTTAAGGAAATTTGAACAACACTCAACATACTAAAGATAATCACATCAGTAATCAAAATGCATGATGGGACACTGATCGAATACACAAGACATGTTATTGAACTTTGTACAAACACTACGTCGAGTTTTCAGAAAGACTTGTTGGTAATTTAATATGAGAAATATTGGATGCTTAAAGCAAATTGATCCCTGTAATCCAGTAAAGAGATCCGACGTGTACTACCGTTTCAGTTTCAATACTGTCAGAGTCTTGTACATCAAAATTGTTAATTGTAGTTCAACAAAAATGTTCAAAGATAATTCTTTTACTTTAGTGATTTATCTTGCACGTACAAGTATTCACTTGAAGAATAACTAATGGACACGTAAATCATTTTGTAAGAATTTTCTGCACAACGACAGCCTTAGAAGGATAGTAAATCCACATTAGGGTTTTGAAAAATGCGGACATGTTAATGATGTGTCGTTTTGGTCCTTATCACATGTTATTTTCAAAAGTGTTAAAATGAAAGTTAATAGTAGTACTGTCGTTTTATTAATATGCTGTTACATATTAAGGCCGCATAAAAAAACAAAGTTGTTTCTCGTCTCTCCTCCCTCCTCACTTTTCGGTGCCGCACCATTTTTTTTGTGCCAGAATGCTAAAAATATGGTAAAACTTGAGCAAAATCGTTCAAATATCAAGACTTCTGGATGACGTACTATATTATGACGATTTCCAGGGGGATAGAATTGATTTCAAATAACATTAAACCGCCCTTTGACCTTAATGTTAAAGTGGAGTTGGCTAATCAACTTAAAAGTACATTTATATTTTGACTTTTGTGTTGAGAACTATTTTTCTCACACATTACGTTTATATTGACGATACTGACAATGGACAAAGTGGATATGCTTGATGTTCCCAGAAGAGAACCGTAAACTTAAGAAATTTTCGGTATTAAAGCAATCGTTATTGCTTAGTTGTAAACCATTATTGATGAATTTTACCAGCACCAAAAAAAAAAAAACAGACGGTAGTCAAAAGTAGGGCAGTTTGGATATTGGAGTAATCATTTTCTGGCTAATGATCTTATTACCTGATAGCATCATCCAAATCGAATCTTGTTGCCGCCACAATGCTGCAGACTGCATTTAGCGAACGCACCACTTAACAAATGTCTGATATTTTATGCATGTTTCATTTCAGTATGACAAGATGAAGTCACACATAATGATTAAATGTAATTTGTGTGACCTACTGCATGGTTTTATTCCATATTATGTAAACAAAACTTAGCCCTCGTCTTCCTGAGCCTTTTTTTTTTGTAACACATCATCCTGATTTTGAAATTTACACGCCCAAAATAATATTAAAGTTATATTGTTTGATAATATAATATAGGGTAGGGTCTCCTCTTTCCATCATACCAAGATCATGTGAACCACTAAAATTCGGTTGAGGCGGTTCGTAATTATGACTTCAAAAAGAAAAATCCGGACAATTGAAAATTTATATTTTGGGCAAAAAATTGTCATTTTTTTAAATTGTTCATGTCATCAAAGTACCAAATATAAAGGGGAATAATAATGATAGATAACAAAAATATAGTGAACACTAAAATGACAATTTAGAGAAATATCCATTCATCTTTTTACTTTGCCTTGAAATAAAGTAAAACATTAAGTAACGTGTGATTCATTTATGTAATTCATCGACTTTTCTTTCTTTTACGTATGAAAATATCCCGCTATCGACAATATCACTTTGTCCTGTTAAAGAAGATGTTCGGAGAACCTACACGTCAATATGTGGTCGTAAAATCTATTGCATTCTATCTCGCACCTGTTGGATATCTTGGTTTTTAATAAAGTCTTGAAATCGAAGATGTTATTCCATCAATACCATGATAATAACAGCAGCACTATGTGTCAAGACACTCATGGGTACACTCATTTCTGTTTTGACAGCAGATAATAATGGTGGTATGTCCATCCCAAAGTTGATGGCATTAAATAGCATTTTTACATGGAGAATAATAAAGAGACAAGAGGTTTACAACATCGCCGCAATCAATTTGCTTCTGTGCAGTAAGTAATCCAAATGCTAACGTAAGACCTAACGTAAGATCCAACAGATAACATTAAACCATGGTTAGCAATAATGTATCATGATTATTGCTAATAATAAACTTTAAGCACTGCTTTGACGCATAGATCTCTACATATGATACGCCCACTGTAATTTTTCAAACAAACAAACAAATCAGCAAAAAAGACAGTTATAGCGACGTTACTATAACTTTACCATAATGAGCTCGAAGCAAATTTGATGAATAAGTAAAACTAAACAGCAAATATAGTTTAAACAGTCTTTTCAACACAATGAGATAGTGAAATATTTACCACAATATTTCGATGTGAAAAACACACATCCTCGTCAGGAGAACTCATATGGTGAACTGGCGGAGTTTGCTCTCACGGTTGACCTATGTTGACCTTTAGGTCGGATGAGAGCATTATATAAAGTAGGTAGTTCCAGGCCTTGGTCACGGTTGAGTTCTGGTAAAACTAAACAGAAACAAACTGACTTCAATGGACTTTTCTCTATCAAATAAATCAAAAAGAAGGAAACCGATGTGTATCTTGTAAAGAATTAGCTATAAAAGAAAGTGATTTTTCGGAAATCACAAAATTAAGAGAGAATGGTCGATTTTGGCAAAATATTAAGAAAGGCATAAAAGGACATTCACAACGCATTGAGATTTTTGCTTCATTCGTTTTCCATTTCAAGTCATTTGACAACCACTTTACGGCTTTACGACTTATTAAAATAATCACCTCTTAGCCAAAATGATGAAAAAGGGTAGAAATCTGCTAATCTGGGGACTCGCTATAAAAATTGAGGAGGTTACAACGACCTCCACAACCCCATCTGTATAATATATCTGTGAAAACTCGCTTCGTATTACAAGGGCCCGGGACAAGGGCCAAGTCAGTTCGTTCTTTGTTTGGGTGAAATCAGCTGCACCAATAAGCCATAAGGTGATGTTATTCCCCATTCTCCTTCCCGATCCCCTTCTTTGGAAGACAAGGAGTTTTTTAGGAATGAAACATATGCAGTTTTCAATGAAAGATATGCCACACATCAACGTGTAAAAACCTAACGCATACTGTTTTGTTTTAGACATAAGCTCGGTACATGTAAAATGTATACGTTTGGCGTTCATTTACACTAGTATGTTAATATACTAATGAAGTCTAGGATTCAAAACTTTTTATGTTAATACATTTGACATATTGTTCCTTATTAGAATCGGAATTAAATCATATAAATCGAAAGATAAATCTTTTAAAAGAAGATCCTGTAAACAGACACGTATGTCAGAAACTATGAAGGTGTCATCTATCCAGGACACAAGTATGAAGTAACGGCCCATTAGAAAGCAGGCTTAACCCAGTATTCTATATTCGTCGAATCGACTGTTACACAGTAGGGACAGTAGTTTATAAATGGAAGTTTCGAAAATCATTGTTTAGGGTTGCTACAATATTCACATTCAACTAATATATATATGTTTTAAGGATTTAAGCTCTAATATACATTAGTCGTGAAATTGTGATGTTAAATACTGGCTGAGAACTATTAAATATAGATTGCATTGTTTCCTTCGATTTTTTCACACATTCTCGAAGGTCCCTTGATCATCAAAATACTTTTTATGTGATAATGAATTATATGTATTATAACGTACCTTGACCATGCCTTTGTACCACTCCCTCGGTTTGTCCAAAATTATGCTTTAAAAAAAATGACCCGAGCATCTAAGTAATTGTTCGTTTAAACATTTGCTGTTCTATCAGCGCTTGGAACCTCTTTTTCATCCTTTACATGAAAAACATGGCAAAAATACCACCTTTAGGTTGATCATGGTTTATAACGCCATTTTGACATCAACTTATTTAAAGGATATGTAATTACTTATTAATTGTAGTAATTTGATAAACTATGATTGCACTCTAATACACAAAACTGTGTTTTTTTTATCGGTGATATACAAAAAATCCCCGTAGATCTAACAATAATATGACAATGCTTCGGTTCACATTGTATAGCAACACCGGCCTATATCAGAATTATAATTACTTTTCTAGATTCAGATAACACAAACATAAAATAATATATGTGCTAATTTATTTTCAACATTTAACTCGTAAAATGTATACAATCGTAAATTTAATTGAAAAAAAACAAAAACTTTTTTGCTGGAAAATATGACGCGTCCCATCCCATCGAAAGGCTATCTTTGGTCCAAAAGTGAAAATTAAATTAGAGTACTAGCATTTCAAAAATTAAAACCCGAATGAGTTTAACTATATTTTATATATTTTAGATAAGCCGTAACTCTTTAACATGTTAAACATGTTTCATTTTTGCAGTAATTGTTTGTAGCTTACAATTACCAAAATGTACAAATTTATGATTAATAATGATGGCTGTTTGTTCAGGAGAATATCCATTTGAGCACTAAACTTTATAGTGCTCACTTAAAATCAGCCTGGGGAATTATAAAAACATTTCTTTCTATTTACACATAAATCAATTTTTATATAATAGTCATGATAGTTGAAGGTCTCAATTTATTCTACATTGTTGTCAACAATTAACAACTTATATGTGATCTTTTTGCTTCTTTTTGTAGACCCGTATTGGTGTCATACTATCGAAAGTTGTAAGTTTTTTTGCCATATTAAGTGATTGTACATAAAACGTTCACATAGTCAGACAGCGATGTTTTCCCGTGTTCTGTAGGTTTCTGCTTCTAGCCTGATTGAAAGTGATGTATATAGGTGTGTAAGCAATATCATCTGACCCAAGGGTATATGCTCATTTGTTTGCCGACAAAGATAACATATATACAAGTTTAAACTCGAGTATTTTCAAGCGACTATAAGTGAATCATTTAGAGTAACAATCATTCAAGTGGTTCACAATCAATGGACGATATGATTTTGTTTGCACAGTTCTCATTTAACCCAATATACTTGTTCTGTTTCTTCATAACAGTGCATTTCGTAATCAGTTGTAAATTATTTTATAAACACATAACTTATTCTATTCACTGGAGTCAAATATAATTGGTTCACTCTAAGAAATTTCCCGTAAATTTTACGGTAAAATCACTGGCAATTTTGTTGCCAACACTTTACCGTAAAATTTACAACTTGCCGTAAATTAATATACGGTATTTTACTGGCCACACCAAGGGAAAATATGCAGCCTTAGTACAATAATTACAAATATATCTTATATTTAGTATATATTTTCTGTGGTGTCAAATTGTCTTTTTTGCTAAAAATTTACGGAACTTCCCCGTTTTTTCCACACATTTACGGTAAAATCCCGTAAAAGACGTAAAAATTTACATTTCATCCGTAAATATTTTCTTACGGGAATTCACCGTTAAAGAATACCGGTTTTCTACCGTAAAAATACGGTCATTTCTTAGAGTGTTGTTTACACAAGGTAAAGCACAACTAAAACGGCCAGACATTTTTGCTTTATTCGAAGACAATAGTATAACCCATGCTTTGATTAACAGGCCTAACTTGTTTGGTAAGATAAATTCGATACTTCGTTTGTCAATGACAATTTATAAACTGTTTGTTAACTAAATCCTTTGTCTGTTTAATGAGATAGCGCCTATACTACATTTCATTTTTTATCAATCGTACAATACAAGCATCTTGCCATCAGTCTGGAAAAAAGCACTTGTCACCGGAATTTACAAAAAAGGATCAAAGTCATCGCCTGAAAATGATCGCCCCGTCAGTCTTACATGCATATGGTGCAAGATCATGGAGCATATTATTTTGTCACATACGTCGCGGCACTTAGCAGATCATAAAGTGATTATTGACCAACAACATGGCTTCCGCGAAAA
>JXSR01S002059.1:46321-58403 GCA_000969725.1 Ophiothrix spiculata
TTATCTCCCGTAGATAGAAATGTGTGGGTAAATGCTATCTACAGCAGATATCAATGTGTGGATGGGTGTTATCTCCCATAGATAGAAATACGGGATAAGTGCTATCTACAGAAGATATCAATGTGTGTATGAGTGTTATATCACGTAGATAGAAATTTGTTGGTAAATGATGTCTACATCAGATATTAATGAGTGGCTGCGCTGGATGGGTGTTATCTCCCGAGAAATGTGTGGGTTAATGCTTTCTACAGCAGATATCAATTTGCTTTCCTTACCAGTCGTGTGTAGCAACTATCGAGTGATTATCTCAATTTTGCAGTGAGTGAGTGAGTTTTAGCTTCGTATATATGTCAGTGGTAGAAAGTAACTTGATTTTCAAGTTTCTTGGAAGTTTGCTTTCCCATATTTTTTCATGCCTGTGCCTTTCGAACATTGAAGTCCTGCTTACTGTTTGCCATCCAGGCACCTGGGTATTTGAAGTCCTGGAAAATGTTGAAGTTCACTGACATCCATGTGTTAATTGATCGTTTTCTTGGCATTCATTCCAAGACCATCTGTTCGTACAGGAGCTTCCATCAGATGTAGCCATCAAATGGTTCTTGGTATCTGACCTCCTCAACTACTAGTACTTGGTCTTGTTGGTGTAAAATTCTATGTGTTCTTGCAATGTGCAATGTTATTCCTGGCTGTACAGTTCCTCCTGCAGATGAATGTTCCTTATCGTGTTTGTGTTTAGGGTGGATATTAAGGACCCTGTCAACCCTTTGTTTTCAGAAATAGTTTTTTTGTACTGTAACTCAGCAACGTATGATTAAATTCAAATAAAAGTATACATTTCTAAATGAGGATTTGCATGCTGAACATGATGGTAAGGTCATTTTTGGATCAAAATGTGAACTTTTGGCCGTAAGGTCCAAAAAGGTCGAAAATCGTCTTTTTGGCCCAAAATTTTACGGGAAAGCTAACTAAACTTTGTTTTGGTAAAATTTTGAACTTCTTTTACTTATTAGATCCTAAAAAGCAAAATCTAGGAACGCACTGTTTTATTTTTTCTATTTGTTTCTTAGTTTTTGAGATATTGTCAAAAATTGGTCCAAACTTAATGTCAAAAATCCCACTCCTGACACCATTGTTAGCAAAATATGAAATTTTTGACCTATTTTTGGCAATATTTCAAAAAATAAGATAAAAATCAAAAAATTGAGAAATGCGTTCCTAGATATTGCTTTCTAGATTCTAAAAAGTAAAATGGTTCAAAATTTTACTAACGCAAAATTTAGTTAGCTTTCCCGTAAAATATTTGGCCCCAAAGTACACATTTTGGTCCAAAAATAACCTGACCATGTTCAGTATGCAAATCCGCTTCTAGAAAATAATGTATACTTTTATTTGAATTTAATTATCCGTTGCTGAGTTACAGAGCAAAAAACATTTCTGAAAGTCTTTTCACATCTTTATGACATTCCCGAACTTGGAAGAGCTCTGCTTCGAATCAAAAGTACTAGCATCTGTGTCTGAGACCCAGGGGGCCACTGCAATTTCAAAGTGGACAACATGCGCGTACACAAAAACCAGTATAGGTTACAAAATCTTGGTACTTGTTAGGGTATTCAAATAAAACCTTTGCTAAAAATGCCGTTTGCAATCAAAAAGAACAATTGGCCTACAACTTTTTTAGTTTCATGTTACTCTGTTATTGATGTTAAGAGCAACGTGTTGTGTTGTTAAAAAGGGCAATATAGCCAAGAAGACAAGAATATCTTATGATAAACATTATTGAAGGCTTACTTGAAAAGAGCATGTTTTCAGACTTTCAGATTTTGGATGAACAAACTTATTTAGGGTGGGTAAAACATGACAAAATTTTTTTGGGGGAATAATATCTAGGATAATTAGTTGTTGAGGCCATGCATGAACATAGTGTCCACCTTGTAATGACAGTTTCCCCCCCCCCCACCCGGAATCTGAGACAAATTCTCAGGAAGGACAATTAAGGATGAGCTAAGATAGGACTAGTCACTTAGCAATTCTTGAGTCCATTGAACGCATTCTCACAATATAGATCTATCCACGTAAATGTGGCTTTCTTTCTTGTAAAGTCGTCGTAAAATAGTTGTGCCTTATCACTTAACCCTTATACAAGCCAACTATACGATGCTAATCCAAAGAAACTGTGTACATCCTGAACAAAATTTGCTGTCTCCCATTGTTTGATCACACGAATTTTCTCCGGATCTATGGTGACACCACCGCTTGTTAATACGTGGCCAAGATCTATTTCTTCATCCAGATTCTTGCCAAAAACAATTATATCATCTAGATAAACAAAAAGATTCTCCCAATGGCTCATTCCAGTGAAAACTAAACCGTTTTTGATTTCAAGCAAAAAATCAGCTTTTTTATTCGACCATATGAGCAGTTTTTTCAGTCATACGTTTGTTACACGGTATGTGAAAAGTATTTTCTAGTCAGAAATTTTGAATTTTGTCTACCCGTGCATGAATGAGCACATGTTTTCATTCAAAAATGTCACAAACGTTACCAAAAAGTTACACCAAAATGTCACAAACGATACCAGACGTTACCAAACAAAACATTGCATTAAAAGAAATCCTGGCGATAGAATTTCCTACCACTTTTATGAACTATTGGTAAATATATTACCAATCATCTGTGAAAAGCGCAATAAAAAATTCGCTAACATATCAGAGAAATTTTACTTTGAAGTCATTTGGAGCAAAAAACGAGTCCGTGCGAGGACACAAACGTTACCGAACGTTACATGAAGTTTATTCAGTATCTTGGCAATTATTTTAATCTTTAAACACCTGCATGTCTTGATCCCACCAGTGAGCACCATTAATTCAATAACAAACTCGTTGATATAATGTTTATGCTAGGTTCTGTGGCCATTTAAAAGTGAAATTTTCCAATTTTTCGGTCACAACCGTTACTTTGGAATCACCCCAATGACACCCCAATGTAATCATCTCATGATGTCCTTGGTTAATCTCTCAAACATCGCCGAGCGTTACACAGATCGAAAGGCATTACAGTTCATTGATACATACCGCCTCGAACTACAAATGCTGACTTCTCCTTGGCTAGCATCGTCAAGCTCTACTTAGACAATACTAACGGCGCATAATCTCTTTAAGATACTTTTCTGACGGAGCGCAGCTCCCGAAAAAAAGTACCGAGGCACAAAACACACACCGACGATTTTAAACAATGACCGAATTAAAAGATGGTGCAAAGTTATTATTAATTAATAATCGTAATTTCATCTTGTATATAAATGAAACAGAGTACGTTAAGGGTACGTTTGCTTCTATACGATAATATGTGACATAGCCATACCATACAATGATAACGTATTTAATAATTCCTCGGTTAATTCCTTAAGGCTTCCTTAATTGGTTGTTGCCATCATAACAAGTTTCTGGCAAAAACTGGTTTATCGATCAAAATACTTGGTTTTGGACGTCAATGGACGAGAAACAAAGCATTTTGATAGAAAGAAAATCCCCGTGGGTACTTACATTGACAAGGTATATGTGCTTGCCTTTTGGGGTGGGTTTTCACAGATTTGGTATAGCGGTCGGATCGTTTTCGTCTGAGATGAAATCACCAAATTTTCATACTTTGGGTGCTTTTTTGGAAAATTTGCAAAAAAAAAATACCCAATTTGAGTAAAATTGGGTGCTTAATTTTCCATCAAAATTGGTATATTGATAGTTGAGTTTTTGGGCCAAAAATAGGTACAAAGATGGTCGGTTTTTCAAAGTCCGATAGGCATATACCCGTACAATTTTTTAATTTTATGTTTTTAATTTTTATATTTTTTATATTTTCTATCGTTTTACACTTGTCTATTGTCAAGTCATGTCTTCTGTATACATATGACGCCAAGACATCATTTTACAGGCAACTATCGAAAAACATTTGAAACGATTTTAATATTTTGTGTCACTCATCACATAGATCTACATAGCTATAGTAAAATATACGACAAAAGATCAGTTTAGAGATACATAGTGCAGAATACACACCACCAATAGATCGCCTATTTATTCCTATGCAAAACAGCCTCCAGATCATGGCGGATATCTCGGCTATAAAGCGACTGGTTGCTTAAACTCTTTGATTTATTTTGAGATTATAATCTAGAAGAGCCTACAAAGTGAAAAAATATATAGGGTAACCTTGATAATTTTTTGCTAGGTCGCCTCGAACATAGGATATGCTCAAAATTTCATTTTCTCTAAATCGCTACAAAATTTCTCTAGACACTGAAAATCTGCCCTCAAATTTGACAAAAGCAGTCAAGTTATAGTAATCTTTAACCAGCCTGACTACATTTGACCCACAGAACATGATTCAAAAGAAATTGGATCAAAAAACCTAGTTCCCGCCATTTTTGAAGCTTTTAATTTAGAGAGGGCAACCAAACACTTGCTTTCGCATTGCTCTGTACGGGCCAAAAGCTTTTATTTAGTGATGTGTGTCCTGCATGTCTTTTATAGTAGACCTTTAAACATGATCATGGCTATCTACAAGCTTATTGTGATATATTTGAAATTCTAGTCATATAGTCATCTATAAAAATAGCTGTCAAATTTAAAAACTTTTGATCGTCATTTTTAAAAGTATCTATTGGTGTAAACAGTCTCACCACCATTGCGTGGCTGTGTGTAGTCCGCATCCAAAGCGCCATTTGTAGTTTGGTACGAGGTTAAAGATCTATCGCCTTGTTTCGAAAGATCTTTTTTGTTGACTTGTTCCAGTAGCTTTGATGCTTGATCTTCATCCATGCCATATTTGGTAACTAATTCATCTGACGTCAGTTTGTCAAGAATTCTGCCATCAATTCGATCAAAAGCAAACATGGGCGCAAATTCAGACAATTCTAAAAGTTTTAGCAGATCAAGAACCTGTTGCGACGTTAATGAATAGACATCATCGGGCACTAGAGATAATTTTGTAAGACGTTTTGCCGGAGTTTTGTCTTTTTGTTTAGTCTTTTTAAATAAAGTATCAGTCTTCTTCACAGTCATTTTGTTTCGCATGCGTTTGGCCTGAATTGTTAAGTTTTTTAATTTGTTATAAGATCGAGTTTCGTCAATTGTGCTTCCTGTCTCGTTTTCAGCTTTTGGAAAGCGAAGCTCTTCATGTTTGTCATCGGAAGCACCAGACCCAGCCCAACTTTCAGGTCTCAAGAAAGATAATTTCGATACATTGGATGCAAATATAGGTTTTTCTCCTGGATGTGCCTCTTCCTTGGTCGCAGTATGGTCATGTCGAGTACTGAAAAATCCGTCCAGGTCAAGAGATGGTTTCCCGTTTACAGGCGTCATGTCAGCGTGTTCTAGAAGAAACGACGTTCTCTGTGTATAGCTTGTAAACTCGCCGACATGCTCGCTAACATTGGGTTCTATGTCATTGCCTTGATTAGAATTGGGCAACTCGGGATCATCGTCTATGATCTCACCAGATCCAATGGAATAGTTAGATGTGGATCCTCCAGTTGAGGATCGATCAGGGTCTATATCGATTTCCCCATTGCCAGCAAATGCTTTGGTGATATCATCGGGTCCGTCATCGTCGGTACTTGATACAGATCGTGGAACATCGGCGACGAGAACTTCGTCGCCGTCGTCGCCATTTCTTGAAGGCATAAATACCAGTATTTCTGCAACAACAAACAAAAAACAGTAAAAATCAAACATGTTTTTCTGTCAATTTTCTAGAAGTAAAGTAAACTGGTGCGACTTGACAACTTGCTTTGCTTGATTTAATGAATTATTTGCATGTAAAATATTTGTCAAAGCCTTAAAAATAATCTTGTTTAGGCTTTCGCCATTGAAGGAAACCCAACTTGGTACTTGAACCAAGTATAACTAAAGGAAGCTTATCTTCAACTGGGCTCCAACTTGGAGCCTCCAAAATGTTTTTAAATTCAATTTTTGAATTCAGGAGGAAGACCGGAGTACCTGGAGAAAAACTTGCGGAAGCGAGATTGGACTAAAAACCAAAAAGCATAAAGCGCCGGCGCCGGGCCGGGAATTCAAACCCAATTAAATGGTGCAAAGCAAGGAAACTATCGATGCACTAGCCCACTTTCCCTTTAAAAGGATAAAACTAACATGTATCACCACATCAGTACGACATGTACGAAGGAGGGAAAGATTGGGATGGGTGTGTTTGGTGCTCTTGTACTTACTTTGGTCGTCCCGTTTCGTTTCATGTTTGGCTACCCTCTCGATGGCTTCATCTAGATCTCTAAGGAGTTGATTCCATTCACCTTGATCTCCGCTTTCTAAACCTTGTCCAACTTTAAGCTCCAAACTGGCATGAATCGGTATTTTGATTATTGTTGGGTCTATTGATCCTGAAAAGAGTTGTATACATGTAGAAGCAAAGTTAATAAAGTGCTATACAGGGTATCCAAATAGAACGCAACGAACTCTGAACTTTTATTTTGAGAGAACTAAGCATAATGGTGATCAAACGTTACAATAATATTATAGAGTAGACCATTGGCTTTTACAGTATTTTTATTTTGTTAAATTTGGATCTCTGAATCAAAAGTTATTGCGCATTTTGTAAAGACTCAAAAATCTTGATGGTCCGATTTGTTAATCTGTAAAGATTCACCTCTGGTGACGTCATTGGGCACACAATGAATGGAAATTGCGAAAAACATCACACGATTAGAATAAGCATCCCTGAAACCCATTTCATGACATAAGGACTCAATTTAATGATGTTCTGCTGATATTAAGGAGTTTCTTGCATCTGGTTTAGTCAGCCTGTTGTGTCTCCTTGGCGGGCCAGATGATTCATTAACTTACTTGAGTTCTTAAACTCCTATGTCTTCAGTTTTCTTTCGTGGTTTCGGTTAAAGAGTTATATTATTGGTTGATATCTTTCATTAGAATCCTTTTTTTCGACTCTTTTGGTAGAAATTGTATCCTAAACTACCCGGTTGTCGCACCAGATGTAACATATTCAAGGAATATGGGAGTATCAGGAAGATACGTACTTTAATTGAAAATTTTGACCTATTTAAGTTAAAAGTGAACTTCTAATATCACTTAATGTTAGGTACAGGTCAGGTAAGATTGGTTTAGATTGACTGTGCTCTAATTAGTTGCAGAATTATCTTCATTTTAAGTTTGCATTTCTTTAGATTGAAGTCTAAACTTACAAATCGGACCAAAGTAGATTTAAAGGGCTTTCTTAAACTCTTCATATCTTTGGACTGGAGTGGTAAAATATAACGGGACAAAAAGCATGTTGTAGAGTAATTACTCTACTTTTGAAAAACATATATTACTATGATTAAATCTTTTAGCAACTATTTTTAAATATTTTTTATTTGCTCGTTGCATTAATATTGGGACAAGCTGTATATGGTGGGAAGGTAGATGAAAATGGTCCGAGGTAGAGATGAAGAAAGTAAAGAAGGTGGAGATGGGCGTGGAGAAGGAGAAAGAGATAGAAATGAAGATGACGGTGGCTATCGAGATGAAAATGGAGATAAAGATGGATATGAGGATGAGGATGAAGACGGAGGTAAAGGTGAAGATAGGGAAGAAGATAAGAATACGGATCTGAAGAGGTAGATTGAGATTGAGATGAAGATGCAGGTATAGAGATGGCTTTTGTGAGATAGTGACCCTAATATATGCTCCTGAAGCATATTTGACTTATAAAATTTCAAGTTGAAATATATGCTCAAGGAGCATGTTTGACTTAGAATGCTCCTGGAACATATTTGACAAACATGCACCTGTTTGTAATTCAAAAATGCTTGTTCTAAGTTAAAGGTGCGCCTGGAGCATATTTCTATGTCGAAGATGCTTATTTCAGACCACGAGCATGCTTTAAAACATGCTTGTGGAGCAAATTTGTCTGGTGCATTCTAAATCAAACATGCTCCTGGAGCATATACTTCAACTGAAAATTCTTTAAGTCAAGTATGGTCCTGGAGCATATTGTGACATAGAAATATGCTCCAAGAGCATCTTTAACTTCGAACAAGCATTTTTGAATTACAAGAATTACAAACATGCTCCAGGAGCATGTTTGGCAAATATGTTCCAGGAGCATTCTTAGTCAAACATGCTCCTGAAGCATATATTTCAACTTAACATTTTATAAGTCAAATATGCTTCAGAAGCATATATTAGGGCCACTATCTCACAAAAGCCTTCTGGTGGGTTTAGAGATGAAGATAAAGGTGGAGGTAGAGACGAAGATGGAAGAAATTAAGGTGGAGATGGGTTAGAGATAAAATTGAAGTTGACGTTATGTATAAGATGAATATGACAATAATGATGATTTAGGTGAATGTACAGGTACTAATGGGGTGGGTAGTGATCAAGGAAGTTATATAACTTCCTTGGTAGTGATGGAGATGATGAGTAAAAAGATGACGAAGGAGGAGGAGTTTGTTTGAGATGAAGATACGGATGATGAGGAGAAGGGGGCGATACGATAGAGCTTGGGTTAACTTACCATAATTTACAGCATTGCCGTATAGGTAGATATTATCGTGTGTCTGTAACAGTTCTAATGGCTCGCCATTAAATGCAGCCCCTATCGCATACTGCGAAGGCTTCCCGTTTGGTTTCATAACTACAGTCTTTGGAAGGGTGTGGTCTCGAAGAATTTCATCTAAAGTTTTCAGGCGTTTCTTTCGTACTGTGTAATAAACGTTTGAAAACGATCAAGTAAAATATGTTTAAATCTTACTCAGGGCGTAGCGAGGGTGTCTGGCGCCCGGGGCAAGAAGTGAAACTGCCCCTGAATTAATATAGCAAAAAAGTACACCCAGAAAATCCAGCAACTTTGAAAAATTCGCCTTTTTTTTTGCTAAAATGTGTAATTTCCTCCTGATTTTTTTTGGGTGGTTTTTGCAGTGAAGTTTTGCTGAAAATTGAATCAATATCACGCTTAAGGCTAATGGTTGGTCCAATATTTTTTCAAGTGACCGCCAGTTGGCGCCCCCTTGAAGTGGCGCCCGGGACAACTCCCCCCCCCCCTTGCACCCCCTAGCTACGCCCATGATTTCGTTATTTTCCAACTAAAACAGACAAATCAAGTAATCAAATCGTAGTATTCGAATCAGAGTTCGAAGCCCAAGTTTTCAAACAATCTGAGACCTTTATGAACTGGCGCATCTATATCAGATTCCAATCTGCCATATTCTGTAGTAAATTGTCGTCGACTAACAAAACAGAGGGGCAAAATAAAACATTTAATATTTTCTGTTCGATGTCGAAGTTATTACGTATAGGTTACCCCAGCAATTGTTTACATTATACACACGGTTCACAGTGATTGCATAGTCTTCACCAGAGTTGGAGACTATGTTGGAGACCAAATTATGTGTGAACACGCCCCTAGGGCGTGTTCACACATAATTTGGTCATGGCTATATTCTCGCTCGTGAGCGGCTCTAGAGCGAGACAACTTAGCAGTTGCGTTCACACTGGGACATGACTTGCGCGTTAAAACTAATGGCGCGTCGCTTTTGGTCACGAGCGAGACACTTTCTATAATTGCGTTCACACTGGGAATTTGGTCATGAGTGGCTCACGAGCGAGAATATAGTCATGACTAAATTCTTCGGTGTGAACACGTCCTAAGTAACGCGCTGTGCTTCTCTAGTAATAATGCTATGGGAAACCAGGCGCGTAACAGAGGTCGCTTGTCAGGGGGGTCAACAGCCCGGTTTGAGCTTTATTTTCCCGGTCTAAGGCTGGAGTTTCCCGCTGAGAGGGTAAAAACCGGCTGATTAAGCAAGATTTTCTGTCAATTTCATCCCGGTCATAGTCGTCAGAGGGGGCGGTCTGCCCCCCTTGACCCCCCTACTGTTACGCTACTGTGGGAAACGACTGCAGTAAGCGCGGGAAATTCAAATTGATGAAATAATCCACGTGAATAATGTGGAAAGGTTGCCAAGGAGAGGAAATGAATCGGTTATGACGTCACTTTGACAGCGAACAGAAACATTAATGACATGTCTTACATGTTCTCTTTTTTCCCGATGACAGCTCAAATGGAACAGGAAATTGCGCCGGGAAACTGTAATGGCGTCCGTAGGAGTCCTTAGCGATAACCCGACTTTGTGTCTGCCACTTCTGAATACGAATAATCTGTATAAAAGCAAAGATAAGAAAAGATTTTGTTCTATTGTCACAATATTCACTCTTCAAAAAGGGTTAAAAAAAAACATCCTTTTTGTCCTGTATGTGGAACCCTTTCGTCTAAAAAGGTTCTTAAAAGGTCCTGACAAGAACCTTTGGTGGTTCTTTGTTGAACCTTTAACAATTCAAGAAGCCATTAAGGCCTGTTTTACTTTCTGTGTTCAAATAATCTGCAAATGTAGGGAAAAGAAGATATACTTAGTCCTCTAAACTATTTATAAATGATTTTTTCTCTCCTGAGAACATCTCTTTCTATTTTACAAAGAACCTTTGAGGGTTCTCTAGTCTTTCCTTAAAAAAGGGTTCCGTGAAGCTTAAGAAACCAGTTTGGGGGGGGGGGGGTGAAGAACCTTTTCTGAACCTTCTTTGGTTCTACAAGGAACCAAAATGGTTCCTTGAGCTTCACGGAACCTTTTTTGAGCAAAGACCAGAGAACCCTCAAAGGTTCTTTGTAAATCAGAAATAGATGTTCTCAGGAGAGAATAAATAATATGTAAATACTTTATAGAGTACTAAGTATGTCTTCTCTTCCCTACATTTGCAGTTTATGTGAACACAGAAAGAAAAATAGACCTAAATGGCCTACTTGAATTGTTAAAGGTTCAACAAAGAACCGCCAAAGGTTCTTGGTAGAATCTTTAATGGTTCCACATACAGGACAAAAAGGGTTCTTTATCGAACCCTTTTTTAAGAGTGTTGGATAACGGGTCAAACCACGAGGGTCTCATGAGAGTCACAACATACGCTTTGGTGATGTGTACCTGTATGTGCCACCCTTCTGGGGTGATTTTTCAGATTTTTGGTCTCGTAAAAGCGACTAATTTGCCTAAATTGTGTGCATTTTACGAAAAACACCTAGACCTAATTTTAGTTAAATTAAGCGATTTTCCATCAAAATTAGAAAATAGCTAGGTGGGCTTCAAAGCCAAAATAGGAAGGTATTACCAGTTTTTCAGAGTCCGGCAGTCACATACGGGTGCGCGCAAATTTTCAAAGACCCCCAGCCGGCTCTGATTATACCTCTGTCAACTGCTCGCTCATAGCCGTAGTATAGAACACCAAGAAGAAGCGTTCGAATTAAGGAAAAAAACATGGTTGTCCCACGGACAACCAGGTTGTATTTTTTGGTTGTCCGTCAGAAATTTGGTTGTCCGTAATTCAAAACAAAATGTTCACACTTATTTCACAAATTGTGGACGATATAATTACTTAGACTACGCACAGTGCGATCAGGGAATTGAAGGAAAATGCTCAAAAATTGTAGAATTTATAGGAGGTTCCAGGTTTGAAATAAACTTGCTAAGAAGTATGTTTTGACTTTGAAAAATTATGGTTGTCCGCCGGACAACCGCAGCATCAATTTAGGTTGTCCGGCGCTAGATTTAGTTGTCCCGGGCAACCGGACAACCAGAATTTCGAACGCTGCCAAGAAGGTCTAAATAGAAATTCTCTAAATGACAATAAGGCATACACCGTCTTACCAACAAGAGGACCAATTTATCAAAAATCATTAGAACTAAATGAGTTGGTTACCCCCCCCCCCTAAAAAACCCAAAAACTGATACTGAGATAGTTAAAAAGAAAGGCTCACCTGTCCTTGTCCAAGCGAGTCACCATCTTCTTCACTGCAGTACCCCTGCTCTACTCTGACCAGCAGAGGCGCAGGGTGGTTTGCCATTACATCTCGGCAGCTCAGTGGTTCCGAGGACCACACTACATGATTCATGGCAGATAGACTCATCTCCGGGGACCCAGTCCGTTTTGGTAGCACAGGAATATGTCGTTGATTACTCTGGGTGATTCGGATATTGTGGCATTTTTGTAAAGTCAATTAAACTGTGAAGAAAAAGGTAATTTGAATGCTT
>JXSR01S002060.1:2080-12826 GCA_000969725.1 Ophiothrix spiculata
CTATTCTTTTTTATCAAATCTGCTATTTTGATTTTCGTTTTTTTTAAAAATCAGAATAAAAAAATTAAATGCGGTAATATATGATGCCAAAACGAAATGCGCGCGTCCCACAGGAAACAAACTTTTTTCTTTTTTTAGCCTTATGTGTATCACATCAATATAGCAGTATTATTGATTTATTTCATTAAGTTTATTGAGATTAAAAACGCTGATTTCTGGCACCTCAATCTTCATTAGTGAAGTGGTTATATCAAGTCGCTCATAATCATGTGTCACTGGTTCGAATCTCATAACTGCTTTATATTGAATACAAATACAGTTTTTTCCCGTTATTTTAAAGGGTAAAAATATAAAAGTCTGAAAACTCGATATGCTGCTATGTATGAGGCCCATAGCAAATGTTGACTACAGAAATAATATAGATAGATATATATATCATAAAAGTATAAAAGATATAGGCCCGTATTCACAAATGGGGAATAACTTTCATCCAGGAATTATTTTCATTCCATTGATGTCATCATTTGGTATTCGCAAACGAAGAATAAAGTTATTCCACGAATTAGTTACTCCAGGCCGGGCTTTGTAAAATTCAGCTTATTTCAGGACTATGGTCTATCCCTAATTCAAGAATGAAAAATCCAGGAATAAAGTTATTCTTGGAATAACTTTTGTGAATATGGGCCTAAGTGTCCATATTATGAAAAAATTATTGCTGGTTGGGATGGAATTGTATTTCATTTTTTCTTGCTTGGACGGAATATACTAACAGTTCAAATCAGTACATCATATCAGGTACCAAAGTCAATAACCATTTAGGAAAAGATTATAAAAATACACATTAATATTGGATGGAATATACGGAAGAATGAACTTTGAACTCTTGAGATAGAAATGCATACTGTATTCTCTGTAATAAATGCCTAAAAAGCACTATTATTTCCAGGAACATCATATATTACGGACAGATTTTCAGCATTAAAGCTGACAAAAATTATTGCCCAAAACCTGGTATGATACTCAGCCTCAACACTAATTTGTGGCTACCAAATATTTGGTCGTAATGTCACCAAATAAATGTGATCAAATAAAAACTATAGACGGGTAACAAAAATCTGATGTTGGTTCAATGACTTTACCTTGATTCAATTCAACACATGAGCTATTTAGCATGAAGTTTATATGTGTCTAACTCGGTGTTGAAGTTATTTTAGTTGGAGTCACTTGTCAGTTTGACATCAGAACCAAATATTTAGTAGTGAAACATTTGTGTGGAAGCCTAGTATAGCCTGAAGCCCATAACATACTAGCAAGACGCAGCTAGTGTGTGGTTTGATTTTAGCCACTTCGAAGACACTAACCAGACGCTAGCAAGTTAAAATAATTTGAACCTTACCATCTTCGTTAGCATCTAGCTATATGCTAGCTGCATCTTGCTAGTATATCATGGGCATAACCCTAACATGGAATGTAGAAAGGAAGCAAATAACTTAATGGCTGATTCTATTGTCACACAATATATATATTCATGAAAAATACTGATAACTGCATAAATTCTCCAATGGATGGAATGAATGATCAAGGTGATTTGTAACGAAAGACAATGATAAAATACTGTACACACATATATAAAGCAAAAATTCTAACCCCTTAACCCCTCTCCCTGTGCACCATTGAAGCCCTGCATGGGGCGTATCATCTCTGGAATATGATCACAAACATTTAACAAAAGTGTTGCTAAAACCAACTTTGTCAGTTATACCCTGGTCACATAATCTTGCGGCGAGGTTACGATGTGTTTACAGTGTTGTCCGACCGATGTCCGGACGGTGTCCGTGAGCCGTAGAGACATCGGAAGCATGCCGCAAGAAATTAATTCCTAGTTAAAACCTTGCGGCTTATGTGACCAGGGTTTTAGTCCTACTACTATAAGATAAGCTGGTTGACTACAACATTATTTAGTTGAACGGTCTACATTGCAAGATATGATCCAAATCTATTTAAAAAATCTGTATAAGTCTTGAATTCTGAGTTGCTATAACCTGAAACTGTCGCATTAGGCCAAAAAAAAAAAGTTGTGTTGCCCTCACAGGCCCAAAGTGGTGGGGACGACCAGGCCGGCTTCCCCCCCCCCCCCCTTTTTTTTAAAATAATCATTACAGATGCCATGAGTAAACAGTGTGGGATACATGGTTGTTTGCTAAAAAGTTTTTCCTCTCTTAAACTTCGCCAATATACACATTTTGGAACATTTTCGCGACTGGAAATCACGCAAAATAGAATTTTGGTAAAACAAAAAAAAAGCGGGTCGGGATTTTCCACAATTTCGACCAGGCCGGTGGAGGGCAACACAACAAATGTTTTTTTGGCCTTATAAGGCAATGAAAATGATCACATCCTCTTCAGTTTATTTTCAATTTTCAGAAATTTGCATGCATCCGTTATTAAACAAGATCTGGTTGGGTTGGGAGCTATCTTGAGTCACTAAGATCTATATATCAACCCTGTTGAATCCACCAATTCAACCTTATATTTCAGTAGATCTTGGAAGGTAGTCTGGTTCTGCTTCAATGTTGAAGGTTGGCTTTCATTTTCTGAAACGCATTTGAGATCCGTTTGCCTCCTTTATTAGACGAGAGTTGATGGAAGTTGGAGCTATTTTGCGCAGCTAAGATTTGGATGTCCATGCTGTTGAAGCCAGCAACCTTTTGCTTCAAGAGATCCTGGAAGGTAGTGTCTGGCTCGTAGTCGTAGAGGTTGTCCTGGAAGAGTCGGATGTGGTCGATCAACTTGGCGATTGACCTGAAAAAGAATGGAATGAAAAACATTAATAACCTGCGAAATAGTGCAATTCAATCTAATGAGTTTATTACTAGTTTAATTTAATAACTGCGGGGTCATTATCAGGTAACAATGACTTCTGTTAATGACCTGCATGAGTGCAGTGCTTACGTTATTAGCGCATATGCTTTTAAGTCAACAATATCATGGAGATCACGTTTGACTAAATGCAACGCGTAAGCAGTGCGTGAACTGATCTATGTTTTTAGCAGATGGCAAAGAAACAAACTAAATGAAACATGATTTTCACCCATTTTTGGTCAAACCGTAAAATTACCGTTATTAATGACAGTAATAACTTTGCACCATCTTTTAATTTGGTCATTATTTAAAACTGTTGGTGTTTGGTTTGAGCCTTGGTACTTTTCTTCAGAAGCTACACTCCTTCAAAATTGTACCTCGGCCCCAAACAAACTCCGATTTAAAAAAACGACCTCAAAACATGCAGTCTAAATTTTCAATTTTATCAACAATACAAATATTCTAAATGTTTGCTGTTGTTCCATATTTGACATTCGTCTGCATACATATTTAATTAAATTACTACAATAACTATGATTTTTAAAGGTTCTATTTTAGGGGAATCATAGTGCCAAATGCATTGTTCTCAATCAAAAATGGATAATTTAACTGAAAACATCACATTTTTCATATATTTTCTAAAAACCACTTGGGTCAATCAGAAGTTGCTACTACCAAAGTGACAGTGTAAACGGTTTATCACCTTGTGCTTGCTACACAACACAGCTCAGATAAAAGCAAAGTCCAGATAAAGCAATTATCATTTTTGCATCATCACGCACTGCATAAAAACACCATGGACAGTCTGAATCCAAGTTGTTTTGAAGCACTTACTTTATTTTGGTCCATTTATATAAGCCATTTGCTAATTGAAAGCCACCAATCTCCAGCTGCTGTACATGCATAAGAAAGAGCAACGTTGGCGGTATCGTTGGCTGTTTGCGATGACCTTCGCCTTTCACCAAGGTATCGCTGTCCCCTTGTAGCTGAACACGAGCACTGCTTAGTTCTTCATACACACTGGCAACTTTAGATGGGAGGAGTCTCCAGGCCTGGGAAAATTAGAAAATAATACTATACTATATCTCAAACTTGTTTTTCGTTTCAAATAGGGTCGTGTACGCCTCTCTTAACACGCGTGCCAACAGCGTGAGCGTAAACTATCCATATCAGCAAAACACACTTGTACGTGCATGAATAAATGCATCAGTACGCAAAAACCCTTAACAATTAAGCGTCGGACAGAAAAACCCCGCAAATGAGTGAGAAACAACTCTGAAATAAACTATAAAACAGTTTCTAAAGAATCAGTAACACATTGTTAAAAGTTCAGGTGTTATGTTATTATTTACACATAAAATTGACAGCTAAGAAATAAAATCATTACATCTTTTACAAGTGACAAGCACTTCCAGATCACATCCTAAACATCTTAAATACTAATTTGGAGCACTTATCATCCAATTTCTATCAAACTGACCATATTTTTGACAATAAAATGTCACAAAAACTGAACCATTTTGACACCATCATTATCATTATTACTTGATCACAGATGCACCAACAGGATAGGAGAACCAACATACTGATATCATGTACACATATAATTCTTATTAGTGGGACTTGTTTAAAAGAGTCATTGGAAAATAATTCAGCATCATTCCAAAACTTTTTCCAGACATTGCAGGAATTTTACATTTGAAGTTTTAGCAGTAATAATGGAAGGATGTAAAGTTTTATTGTCAAATTCAACTCTTATGTATTAAAATATTTAGATTTTCTTTCATAATTAATTATCGTTGTCGACAACAAAACATACTGTCTTTTGAGTTGAAATCTTAAAAAATCATATTTAGCAGATTCAATAGAAATAGACATTTCTTTAGATACATATCTGCAATCTATAAAGTAAAAGAAGTATTTTACAAATGAAACTTGTAACTCTTTCCTGAATTATTGCATCAACAAAGACTTGAAGATAATAGCCCCATACCCAAGATCAGCATATAAAATACAATTAAACTTTTTGATGTTTTTAACGGTTTTGATCACTTCTTTCTCAATATTTGGTACTTGACCATCGTTACCAAACATACACAGTGTAAATCACTGCAGATATAATTCTGAAAATTTGTCCAATGCACCTTTAAGTCAAATTAATTGACATATAGTTGATAAATACGTTGAAAAAACACTTTAAGGCTGGGGTAGACCTTCAAATGGTAAGTAAATATTTCCATCAACAAAAATGTCCTTTAAGCTTAATAGCTTTTACTTCAGAAAACTGTTGTACTTACAGGCACTTGTCTGACTATGAGGTTTTCCAGCCCATCCATTATTTGTACACAGGTGGCAAAGTTCCTTGTATCATAGCAAGCTTTGGCTGTGTTGATGAACTTTGACAGCAAGGCCATTTGAGTCTGTAAAAAGAAAGAAATTATCAACGATTATTGTTATTATTCTAAAATGACAACTGAATCTCTCTCAATCTTTACCTCAGAACACTAGTAACATTTTATTTAAAAACTATTTCAACTGTAGATACAACTTTGTAAGACTTAACTTGAAACAATGAAAAATCATTTCAAAGTTAATGGTGCGTTTACACTGTGACGACTTGTTTCGACGTAGGGTAACGTATTTGCAACTAAAAAGTTGTAACTGAAAGCGACTGATAGTAATGATAGGGTGCGCAGCTAGCAGCGTGTGTGAGCGTTAACTGACTTTAACTATAGATGACAGGCGTAAAATTCAAAACTGCAATACGTAAATCTACGTTGCTTGTCGTTACCCCTAATACGTCATAGTGTAAATGCACCTTAAACACTTTAACAAGATAATCTTTATATAGTGTCAAATGCCTTGTACCAGTTGAAGGGTTGTACCCGAAACGCTGTACTCGTATAAAACTATATGCACTGCTGCCATCACCCACCTGGCTATTTTGACACTATTTGACTTCTACAGTGTAACGCATTTTCATTGACTTTAATCTTTATATACATTTTATTCACATATCTGTACATGTTCAAAATCAAACAAACTAAATTTTGCTCTCATAATACGTCTGACCTGTACTTATTACAATCGAGTCGTCGTCGCATAAAAAAATGAACGATGACAATTTCCATCATTGAGATGGATTTATTGTAATAAAGTAGAAAGTAATGCGGTGAAAACCCTGTGTGACCCACCTCTTAATAGAGAGTAACCACTTCACTCATGCGTGATCGCAAACAAAAGAGGTTATTCCCTTAGTAATCTTTATTCAATCAATGACCCTGAATCAGACGGGCTATTTTGAAGCACTTAATATGCTAACGTGCATGACGTTCCTGGTGCTGCTCTCCTGAATGGTCTGAATATTGTATAGCATTCCCACAAAGATGGCCGCTAATCAAAAACATGGATAACCTCTATTAATTACGATATTGCATTACTATAGTCTGTATGCTAATAATGATGTGCTAAACCAATCTCGGAATTAATTACGACATTGTATTTATTGTAGTAAATGCGAGGTTGTAATATGTGTGATCGCATGTCATAATTAATTACGACATTAAATTTATTGTAATAAATAAATGTCTTTGTTCGTCTGACCCTGGCTTTGAAACAAACAAAATCAAGCTGATGAACAAACTCAACACTTTTGTGTTATTCTTGATAAAAAGGAAATTGAAAGTTATTTTCATTTCTTTATCAAAATTATATACCATTTGAACTTATACTGGATTAAAAAATAATAAAATAAGTTTCATTCCTCAGTTACTAAGGTGCATGTTTTCCATTAAGATAAAATAATTACCACTCTGGACTTCAGTTTTAAACCCAAGATAATTTACTTAACAAGTGTTTACCTTAGAGGAACTGCAAGTGACGATTTCTGCCGACACCCAATGCGACACTCCTCTAGCATGTTCCAACAGCAGCTTCACTATGCCATCATCGCCGACCTGCTGCACAAATAAATTATTCAATAATTCACCGCTTCCTTCACCGTTTTCAAACACTCCATTGCGTGCTAAGGTGACGCCGCTTTGTGCCGTGGTGGCGCTGTTGTTATTTGTACTGACACCGATGCCTTTGCAGCGTGAGTTGAGGTAGTGAACTGGATGGACTCTTTGAAATAATTCCTGCATTTTGGAGGAAAATTGAATGTAATTATTTCTTTTTATTCATTTGTGAGTGAACGTTTGTAAACAATGCTGATATTGAAAAAAAATTGAAAGAATTACACTAGGTGATGTCAAAATTAACCATATTTCTAAAAAAATTCCTCAGACACCATTTGTCACATGTTCTTCTAGTTTATGACCTTTTGGTGATGTCAAACATGCACAGACAGACTTTGTGTTAACAGTGGAGGCTTGGATTGGAGAGACTAGCAAACCTGAACAAACTTTGTTATTTCATAAGGCAAAAACAATATGTTTTTACTGTACAAAAGAATACTGATCCTAATTTTCTAATTTCCAGAAATATTTTGCTATTAAATTTTCACAGTGAAAGTTTTTCAGCAAACAAGTATTTTAAACAGTTCTTTGATCTTCTACATCATTTAAAACATTGATTGGGTGTTAAAAATCTTAAATCATCAATATTCAACCCATATTTTGGCTCTGTTTTACATTTAGACAGCTTTTGGCTGAGAAAAATATGAAAAAATTATTAAACTACACAGGTAAATATCAATAATTGCATGTGGTGTATTTGTATGTAGTCCAGGAAATAAGCCATTTTGATGGTTATGGAAGATCGAATTGAAGAGGATACATGGTTTTATTTATAATGGATACATATGACAACTTTAAAAAAAATATTTTGTTAAAAGTCTGGCTTGTTTGATATAATAATTTGGTTTATGCCCGTTTTGAAGCATGCACAAACACTTTTGACAAGGAGTGTAAATTGAAATGCAATATGTGAATTAACCCATGCACATAGCTTTCTGTAAGGTTGCATTTGTACCATAAAGTCTTGCTAGATCCACACAAATCTTTGATTTGTGACATGTTTATGATATTGAAATCTGAATCTGAAAGTCCAAGGCTCGAACAATGAACACTAAGCCCATAACTAACCTGCTGTATAAGACTGAGTTGTTGAGCCACTGTTAACGATGTATGTTCACTTAATGAGAAGCCATCCTTATCCATCGACGTCGATGGTAAGTACGTAGGCTCACTGCTCCGCTTGGATGATTCCTTGCGCGTAAAACACGCCTTGATATTCATCTTGAGACTGCGGTTTGAATCTTGATTGATACGTAGACGTGATGGTGAGAGAGACGACAGCGATTCTTTGATTGGGCTAGACTGTAAATGTGAACATGAAAAACATACGTGGATTAACTAATGAGTAGGGAAAGGTCATGTTTACATTATAGTTGGTCTTGACTGTTGTAACCAATGTTGATTGATTTGTTGATCAATATTGACTGGAATTGGATTTATACTCAGAGCTTCAAAATATCTGCTTTTCCAGAGTAATTGCAGCTAATCATAACTGTAAATAGATCTAACTATTGGATATTGGCTATAAAATTGTTTAGCAATAGTGTGTCTAAAATAAAATGAGTTCTGTTAACACTGGTTGAGATAGAAATGTGTCCACAAATGTTGGCTGAAGCACTCACATTTCAAATGTCTTCAGCTGAATGTGTTGCATGTCCTTTTCACGCCAAATAACACCACAAATTAATAAAACAAAAACAAATTGCAGCACCCGACAAATATAAAGCACATTTCAGCTTTTGCGTTGATGCAAGTGATGATGCGATCAATCCATCTAACTGCTTAAAACATGCATCTACACATGCTTGGTACGTTTGCATTGTGTTTCAGCTGTAATCAGTTTTGACTTGGCTCACACTGCATGATCAATTATATTTTAGCTAAATATTCATGGCTCAGCCAACATTTTTTCCATATGGTGTAAACATGTCCAATAACTATTTGACACAAACACAAGTGCTATCATTACATCCCTTTTGAGCCAAGATAAAAAGAGGTTTGTAAGGGTATAGGCTATATACTCGGCCTCCACACAAAGTTTTCACTACCAAACATTTGGTCGTGTTGCCACATAAATGTGATCAAATAAAAAGTATAGACCGGTAACAAACATCTGATGCTGGTTCAATAACTTTACGTTTGTCCTTGATCCAATTCAATACATGTGCAATTTAGCTCAAGGTTCAGTATGTGTTCAACTAAGTTATTTTACTTGGAGTCACTCGTCTGTCTGACATCACAACCAAATGTTTGGTAGCAAAAAATTTGTGCTGAGGTCGAATATAGCCTAACCCTTACTTGTAACAATTGAATTGAACATCTATCCTCTCCTCAAATGTGTTGTAACATAAAGTATACACAATGTTGATTAAATAGCATACTTAATAAAAATATACACAGAATATGCAATTGATTGTAAAATATTCAGAGCCTTAAATGGAAAGAACATGAAATGTCACTACTCAACAAAAATGCAAGTCCAGATGCAATGATTTATTTCTATTCACCTTATTTGACTACCTGGTTTAACAGTCCCTCATAACACATACCTGTGGTGATGATATGGATGGTTTTCTGCACACATTGGGCCACCCTGTGCCACCGATAGAAGCTTTCTCTCTCTGGAACTTGTCCAGGAGTTGGAGTAAGTTCTGTCCCTGAGGGTCAACTGGTATGATCTAAAAAATAACAATAGAATCAGGTTAATAGATGAACTGAAATGGTGTCAATGTATTTTTCTGTACAAGGTTTATTCTTGTTTTTATGCATTGATGAAGATAATACTTATCAATATGTCTTTCAAAAATCAAAACCCTGCTGCATATACACATGGTGTCATCATAAAGACAACACATATTTCATAAATACTGGTTTGGCATATAGCACTTATCCATCTAGATGGGCCTCACATCGCAAGCAAACGCTGCACTCACTTGTGAGGTCGATCGAGATAGACTACACACTCCAGGCAACTCTTACATAAAAGACAATTCTGTATGCTAGTAGTCACAAGGATTTTGGCATTTGTATTTTGTTGAGGATGATAATTGACCATATGGGTCACAAATTAACCTTACAACAATAATCACTTGCTTAATGGTTCCACATTATATATTGATATAACACGACTCAGTGTCATGCACTATAATTAGGCATATGGCCCTACATGTTGTGAATACAATTTATTCATTTTTTTCTATTACTTTTTCTATAGTGAATATGATGAGTTGTTTCAGTAGTGTTGCATTATGCCTGATACTCACAGAAGCCCTCTACCCATCCCACCAGCACCCATTCCATCCCTACCAGACAACCAATCCCCACCCCAACCCTCCCATCCCCACCACCACCCTTCCCATCCCAGGTGTCTGACCAAGCCTTACCTTTTCTGTAGTGAATATGATGAGTTGTTCCAGCAGCGTTGGACTTATGTCTGAAGTCTACCACATAGAAGCCATCCCCACCACCACCCATCCCATCCCAGATATATGACCAGGCCTTACCTTTTCTGTAGTGAATATAATGAGTTATTCCTGCAGCGTTGCATTATGCCTGTCTACCTCATAGAACCCCTCTACCCTCCCCACCACCACCCCTCCCATCCCCACCACCACCCATCCCATCCCCACCACCACCCATCCCACCCCAGGTATATGACCAGGCCTTACCTTTTCTGTAGTGAATATAATGAGTTGTTCCAGCAGCGTTGCATTATGTCTGAAGTCTACCTCATAGAAGCCCTCTACCCAAACTTGTAGAATATCAACTGCTCTACATAAAATTTTGGATCTGTTTTCTTGTTGACTGGTTTCAAACATTCTGTGAAAAAAATGGTTTGTTTACAGTTAGAAGTGAGGAGATCCATTTT
>JXSR01S002060.1:13520-34943 GCA_000969725.1 Ophiothrix spiculata
ACATTCCCCTTCAAAATTACATATCAACACTAAGTCCCGATTCCATGTTTGTAATTCCCTGATCATTTCTTATATAATATCTCTTAACCAAGCCCTTACGATGATAGCCTGTATATATACTCACCCTGATGCAGCAATGAACTTATCCTGAATAAATTGTAATAATTCTTCTGATTTGGCAAAGTAATGATAGGTGTAGAAAAAATGATGCAGATAACCATCCAACAACGCTTGTCTGAAATCAAACAAAACAGAAAGCCTACAGTCAGTGACAAAATCATTTTTTGGAATTGAGCAAGATGATGAATTGATAACATTTTCTTTTTAATTCAACTTCAGTACTCTGCTGATTTTTCTTGCAGATTAAGGCAAAACAATTGTTGTGTTGCCCTCAGTGACCAACCCTATTCAAAAATTTAAAAAAAAAAGGGTCGGGAAAGCACCCAATTTTGCTTAGATTGGGTGTTTTTTGAGAAAATGTTTTGAACATGATGGAAAATGCACCCAAATTTCATAATTTAGGTGCTTTTTAAAAAAAAGTATTAAAAAAAATATATTTTGCGACCGACCGACTCATTTCTCAGAAATTCCACTTGAGGGCAACACAACAATAATTTTTCTTTCTTGGCCTAAGTGATTGATTTCAATAGTAGTTTAACAAAAAGGAAAGTCATTCAAACCATTTTAAAAATAAATAAATACTGGGGATTTATAGTGCCCTATGCCTCCCAAATTTGTAATTCCACAGCACTTTACAGGTGTTCGCTGACCACTGTGGCCCAAGTAAGCTCCATTCCATTTCAGGTTCTGGGATAACCTCTAAGAATGCTGAACCTTTATCAGCCCACATACGCACCACCGCTGCCCCGATCAGCTCCCAAGTTTTATACTGGTTTCTACAAGATAATTAACAGTTAGTTCCTTGTCCAAAGGAATTTCAAGCACACTCAACTTATGGCACCAGCGGGGTTTGAACTCAGGACCTTCTGCAAGCGAGTAGCTAACCGTTTGAGCTAACTTGACTGCATTTATGTGTCCTTACCTAGCAAACAGGTATGAAAACAACCCAAGGGGTTCTCCCGCTTGAAGAGTGTGTTTGTTCCTCCCCATGTGAAATGATAGGAGTGGATTGTCGTCACCTTGTTTGAGCTGTAATGGTTCACACCCAGCACTGAAATCAACAAAATAGAAAAGATTAGAAATCATTGAATACAACAAATTTAAAATTACCAAAAAAGTGCAAAGACATGATTAAAACACACCAATTGGTGAAAGTTTCCAAGATGTCTATAAATAATATACAAGTTTGAAGGAAAGTGTTTACTCCAGTCAGTTCAAGTATTCAAGTTTATTATTTTCCATAAACAAAGTTCATAATCATATAGCTAGTGTTTTATGGCATTCAAATTACTATAATTTTGCAACTCTTTAGTAAAATAAAATATATTTTATTGCAGTGAAAAAAATTAACAAAGGTTTAAATTTAACACTGTCCAATTTAAACTGTAACTGAATTACTCCTCACTATATATATAATTCAAAATCATGGTATTAAAATGCTAAGTTCAAATATATTTCATATAAATGGATAAAACCAGGATGAAATAGCTGGCCCAGGGAAGGCTTGTTCTGGGAAGAAAGTTGAAAATCTGTGAAAAACTCTTTTGTACACAATGGTGCAGACTTAACGATCTGTTCAAAGGCCCTGGGTGCTTTTTGGAACAAATATGGTGATTTTGTTAGCTAAACTGAATAAACCTATGGGCAAAAATTCCCCTGAAAGTGGAATTGATAGGGGCACACCCAAAATGACTAAATTTTAGTGAACATTGCTTATTCATAAAATAAATGTGAAATATAAATGCAACAAATTCATCCCTCAAACAATGAAAAGTGAACATTTTGTGTAACTTTTGAGTGTCCTTTAACTTCTTCCCCATCTGACAGCTAGGTGTAAAAAACAAGACATACCTGCACTATTTACCTTACATTTAAACAATCTTTGCCCTTGTCTTCAGTTATTAATAATAGATATTATGTAAATTATTATAGCTGTTAGGAAATTAGTCTAACAATTTACTACTAGCATTACTAGTATGTGTCAACATGCCATGCATATTGATAACAGCCTTGAAAACATTGATTCCCATGTACCTGTAGACACTGTTTGAATTCAAAGATCAAATTGATCAATAGCCTGATCAATGACAAGTCATTTACTGGTCCAGCCTATGGGGGTTTCAGTCATCATAAGTGACAGGGGGTACATTGCACTATACTTTGATCAACACCAAATAGGGGCTTTTTCACTTCTTGAATTGATATAGATATGCGTGTGTGTACCTGAACACAGCACAACTGCAGGAGACGCGGTGCGCGTCCTTCGTGTGACTTGCTCATTAGTAAATGGGATTATGTTTACTTGCGGATGAAGAAAAGCCTCACAATTTCCGCCTATTTAGCGATGATCAAAGTATAGTTGTCTTTCCATAAGCAGTCCTAAAATATTGAAAGCTTACAAGTATATACATTTGACATACAATGACATACACTGCAATAATTTTGACATTCCCCTTCAAAATTACATATCAACACTTAGTCAAAAAAAAATTGAATTTGAATTTGAAAACTTTACGGGAAATAAAAGAAAATTATGACATTTTTATGAACATTTTGTGAAAAGGCACCCAAATTAAGAGACACTCAATGACCTTTAAGTATAATACCCCCTCCCCTGCTAAATAACAGGAGGCAACATGTTGTTATTGTTTTGTATTGTTCTTATTCACTTTCTGTGGATAACATTTTAAACATTTGCTTTGTGCTTGCTTCTATTTTGAGCGATGTTCTCAAAGCAAATGTGGAATAGGGATTAGTGATGTCAATAAAGATAGATTCGGCATCTTTTATATCTCCTTATTTGTCACATTACAATTTTCAGCTTAGGCAAAAAAGAAGGTGTTTGTTTGGCCTTTTCTGACAGACCCTTAATTTGAAAGAATACCGACCCTATCTAATGTTCAAATTTTCTACATAATATTTCCAAGGAAATTAATTTGGCAAACAAGTATTTTAAACAATTCTTGATCTTCTACATCATTTTAAAACATTGATTGGGTGTTGAAAATCTTAAATCATATATTCAACCCATATTTTGGTTCTGTTTTACATTTGTACAGCTTTATGGCTGAGAAAAAAAAAATTCCTGACCAACCGAACCTTCCATCGAAAGGCCATCCATGACCAAACAAACAATTTCTTATTTTTAGCCTTGGAAATAAACAGGGTGTGGACATGTCACATTGACTTGTAATGGGGACATCTATCATAGTTCAATAAGAACCAAGCTAGTTCTGGGTCTTTTTTTCCTGTGGACTATTGTGCCCTACCCCTATGTATTTTTTAAAGAAGAAAGTCTTTAATCATACCATCTTGCAAACAATTGTCTAAATTTTGCCAAATTTTATGTTAAAATTAAATCTTTCAATATACACAATTATATAACTGCAAAAAACTACGGTTAAAAACTGTTAAAGTCTGGTATTTTTTGTGTTACATTTATTTTCGGTCTATTCATGCTCATATTGGTCTAGCGGGAAAACAAATGTTCCAAGAAAAAAGGCAAGTGTATACCACGCAAGGTGAAATATATCACAATCGTAAAAATACAAAAATGTGAATTGATTTGAAATTAGCTGTGCTTAAAAATTACTGAGTGAGAAAATATTGGCGTTTATAGTACAATATTTCTGAAATGGAAAATGTGCTTCATAGATCAACTCAGATATCTACCAATTCCTTTGGAAAATCAGGGGATCCATTGGACCTTTGCATGTACACAATAAAATCAATATTCAATTAAATTTCTATATTATGTGATGGACTATATTATCACAAGCAATTTAAACAGTAAAAGATCCATTGAATCATCATGAGTGCATGTCAAGCTATAAATCATTCTAACAATGCCGTCATACATTTATTACTACTTGGCATGTGGTAGACGTCATACATTTATTACTACTTGGCATGTGGTAGCAAATCATTCAGTGACCATTTTATGTTATTGTAAACTATTAGGTTCCTATTAAATAGGTTTTTGTTCCTAAAAAGACTCGGAACAATGACAATTTTGAACAAAAGAGTATGTTGAATACACGATTTGTTTTTTTTTTAAATAAAAAGACAGGTAGGAACATTTTTGAAGTACCCCCATCTTCACCCAACATTTTGACATGCACTTAAAACATTTCTACCGATAATTTTTTCAACACTCTTAATGTAGGATAAATGTCAACAAAAATGCACAATATCAATAAAATAAAATTGCAACAAGTGTATTTTGTAACAATTTTTTTGACTGTTAAAATGATGTTGATCATTGCAGTGATTCACCAAGCAGGGCATCTACTTATGTCTACAATTTTGAAGCAGCCCCTTACCTTGTGGCAAAGCTATACAATAAACCAAAGTCCAGTCCCCATTGCTCTGCATACAGCATCTCTAGGTGGCGCTTGGCTGATTCCAGGAATTCTATCTTGGCTGACATCTCAGATAGCTGTTTGCCAACTTTGACCAACATGGCCTTGTGGTCTGCACCTGTGGTTATTGAATCAATGTATTTAATATGTTAAATCTTAGGTTTTACGTCAAAAGACATTCAGTCTAAGATTTTGCAACGATATAGATGTGATTCAAAATTTTGTAGAGGGTACGTACAGTATGGTTAAATTATTTGAAGTGCCTACAATAAGATTTCAAATATCAGCAAGGTGTTGTTGTTTTTTATCCATTGAACAAAAATTATTTAAATTGATTAGAAATCTCCACAATAGTTTTAATAATTATCTTATTCACAATGGTCATTAACTTTTGCAAGAGGTGACTCTACACTAGCCAGAACAGGTGATGAATTCAGCAAAGGCTAAAGTCTGGCACTGACCTATACTTTGATCAACACCAAATAGGCAGGCCTCTTCACATCGTGAATTGATACAGATAACGCGTGCCTAGCTGGACACAGCACAACTGCAAGAGACGCAGCGTGCGTTACACGTGTGTCTTGCGCATCAGTATCTACGACGCACGTATAACTGGGACTATGTTTACTTGCGGATGAAGAAAATCCTTATAATTCCCGCTTATTAAGTGTTGCTCAAAGTATAAATGCATCTCTGAACAGAGCCTCTATATAGCAGACACTTGACTTACCTTTACTGTACTGTGCATCTACGAGTTTCAAGTAAAATTTGTCCGTTTTGTTTCTCATTCTTCTCTCCATCATCAGCTGCTGCTCAACATCCTGAAAAATAATGAGGACATTTATTTAAACCTTCCATTTTCGTTTTACACACTCAAAAAAATCAAATATTCTAGTTTCTGTGATTTTCCATGTTACACAAAATGAATATTATATACACACCCGATAGTATTAGTTACACCCTGTTTGTTCACGCAATACGGAAAGATATATATGGTTGGGTGTTGTATCACATTCGGCCAAAGATACAACACCCAACCATAGATATCTTCCGGATTGCATAAGAACAAACAGGGGGGTAATGAATTTATCACTTGGTGTAGGCATGGATCTTATTATTAAAATGTAAATTATGCAGAATTAGATTACAAATTTACCTAAATTGTTTTCATAAATGGTAAAAGTCAACCAAGCAATACGGATTTGCCAAACAGGTAATATATAACTGTATTGCACGGTTTAAGGGTAAGTTTGCGTGCACAACTTTTGCAAGCGCGCAATAAAAGCTCATCATGCGCAGTCATCCCTGCCTGATTACTTTTTGATAACAGCTATATATTAATTGACTTTCGACCAATGGGATTCAATCTTGTTCTAATCTAATATCTTGTTATAGCCCAGTCAGCATCGGAAAAATTATTTATACAAAAACGATTCAGCCATAGTCAAAATGTAAGTAAGAAAGACTACAGAGAGGGGTTGGCTGGGGTGATAAAATGTTGTTTTCATGCTTAATAATGGTATTAATTGCTTAAAGGTGTAGGTTCCTATCTTAGCATGTGTGTAATCATTACTAATTGTTCCATTTAAGACATTCTTAATGGTAAGACTGTTATCTTTAGGGTGAAAATTGAAGAGAAAAAGTGCCAGCTTCTTTTAAGGTGGTTTTGGTCAACTCCCCCTCCCAATCAAAACAAAATGCTAACCACAAAGATCATACTTAGGGATTTGTTAGCCTGAAAACTGATTTTTCCCATTAACAATACAAACAATCTTAAAGAAAAACATTTTTGATCAAAGCAAAGTGTTAGACAACTCATGAGTAACTGTATTCTGTTCGTAAGCTCAATCAGAATATATATTGAGAGGTCCCAGCTAGGTTTGAGTCACGATGGAGCAGAAAGTGAGCATGCTTGAACAAGGAACTAACTGCTACTATTCTTGTGAAACCACTATAAAACTTGGGTAGCTGGTCAAAGTTAATCTTCCTAGCAGTTGCTTCGTGACTTGTAATAGAATGAACAGCAACCATCCCTACACAAAAGATGGTGATAAACAATAAACAAAGAGGTACCTAATCAAAACACATTTAACAGACAAACAAACAACTAGACAGTGACGTAAGCTTACCGCAATCTTGCTTTCAATGCTGTTCTGCGTCTCTCCAGCCCCAGTGAGTTGTTGTGTATACGCCGCTATCCTCGGATCAATACCGCCCTCACTAGAATACGAAACGCTGTTAGGAAAACCTGGACGACTATCTTCCGTCGAGAACGATCCTGACAACGACAGATTCTCATCTGGAGATGGCGATTTAAAGAAATGTGATGTCCCTGACGATGACGCACTACTGACTGAAACACTACTGTCTCTTCTAGACAGAGCATTTTGTAGCAGAGTACTAATCCTATCTTTGACAGCTGGTGAATTGGTATCACTGGAGTCTGAATTTTGCTGGTAAACTCGACGTGGAGAAATATTGGACGGTTTGTTAGTTGATGGTGTGTATCGGGATGTTGATAGTGGGGTTTCAAAACTGCTCGATGACTCATTGAGAAAGCTATTCTTATTGTCTGATAGATTACCACTTGTGAAGCTTTGAGATAGATTTAAATCTAACGATTCCCTTGATTTGGAATAATTGTTCATTGAGTTGAATTGAGAATCACTCCAATCACTGGAAAGTGACTCTCTTGATTGTGTTTTTGTTAAATCTTTAGAATTTATTTCAGTGTTGCCAGTTCCATTTGGTTGTTTCAAACTGACTGACTGATTTACAGCTGGCAACCCAGTGAGCGTTAGCGTTAGATCATCACTATCACTTACATCCGATTGCCTTTTAGTTCTTTCCCGTTCTTTATTTTGTTTGATCTCTTTCTGTTCCTGAGAATGAGTTCTTTTCCTTGGGGTTGGCTTTGCATCGCTAGATTTCCCATCATGCTTTTTGCTTCTTGGTTTCGGTACTGGCTCTACTCCAGGTGATGGATTACGTTTTGGTTTTGGGGGCACTGTTTTCTTATCATCATGTTCTGTATCTCCTTTAGCAACATTTTTCTTGTCATCTTTTCTGGGAGTCCTTTCCTTTCCATTTCCTTCCACTCTAGGCTTTGATCTATCCCGACTTGCGCTCCGCGACTTATCTCTACTTTGACTTCTCTGTCTTTCGCGACTTGATGTACTATCACCACTGCTGTCTCGTGATCTACTCTTCTCACTAGTTGCTAATTTAGCATCCTTGACAGCATTGGATTTTACAGTGCTTCTACTATGTCTACTGGATGATGATGTAAAAGCATCATCCGGAAGCAAGTCTGATAAAACATCATCCTCTTCTGGATGTTTGGAATCTGGAGTGGAAGTGGAAGTTGGTTTTGGTGACTTTGTTTTGGAAGCACTTGATGTGGAAGTGAAGGAATCATCTGGAAGCAAGTCTGACAGAATGTCCACCTCCTCAGGATGCTTGGATTTGGAGCTGGATTTTGGTTTTTGCAATTTTGGTTTTGAGGTGTGAGATTTGGATGATGTCTTGGATGATGGTTTGGATCTTCTTATATGAGCACCTGTTGGCCTGGAAAAAAAGATTTGATGTTATTCAAAATGTGTCCGTTCGACTCAAACCAGCAGAAAAAAAGCTTTACATTTTGCACTACAGGTGAAAATACATGCAGTAGCTGTAAAACTGATTTTGCCGACATTAATATCTTTGCAGTTGACAATCTTAATGTTAGCTTTAAAGCAACTGCAAAATTTCATTGTGCGAAAATGCTCAGAAATATGAAATATATCCACAGGTTTTGAGGACCATCCACAGAAATATAGGGCTTAAGGGGAGAAAAGCACCTACTCAATTTTACATTTTTGCAAGTTGATTTTGTACCATAACTTTTTAACGAAGTGCTTAAATTAATAAAAGTATACATTACCAGAAAGGAATTTTCACAAGGAACATGATGGTGATGTTGTTTATTGACCAAAAATCACAAAAAACATGTTTTTTGGCCATTTGGGCTTTCAAACAAGCTAAAAATAACATTTTTTTTTTTAAATGACATTGGAAGGGGAATTTTAATTAAAAGCACCCACTCAGATGTTGTGTCATTTTTATTTTTTAGAATTTTGGCCAAATTTTTGAATTTCATGCCAAAAAAGGTCAAAAATTCAGATTTTTCAATTTTTGGTCATTTTTGGACAGGAAATTCAAAATAAGAATGACGCAACATCGGAGTGGGTGTTTTAAATTAAAATTCCCATTCTAAAGTCTTTTTTTTTTTTAAATTATTATTTTTAGCTTGTTTGGAAGCCCAAATGGCCAAAAAACATGTTTTTTGTGATTTTCTCAAAAGCTGTGATTTTTGGTCAAAAATGAAAATTCCTTTCTGGTAATGTATACTTTTATTAACTTTAAGCACTTTGTTAAAAAGTTATGGCACAAAATAGTAAAATTGAGTAAGGTGATTTCCCCTCTGATCTTCAAACTTGGTTATATCAGTTTCCCCTTTCACTATATTACAATCCTTGAAGGGTCATACCTTGATTTTTGGGAACTGAGTTAAGTTCAATAAGGTGCCATTTTGTTCTATATAACATGGTCTTGGTAAATATATGAAAAAGTAAAAATGACCAGAGGCCACCTTTATGGCTGTTTAGGGATGAATGGTCACAAACATGTGCACAATAGGGTAATTTTTATTGAATGAAGTTGAAAAATGTGCACATTAAACAACGATTAGCAGTTTTGACACAAAAAAAACCCACATTTTTTGATGGCAGACATTTGTGATTGATTAATTTTGGTTAATATTAGAATTTATAGAAAGAGAATCAAGTTAAACCCACATGTTTGGTTGAAAGTCTAAAGATTCATTTCCTTTTTAAAGTTGCATATACACTTAACACATTTTGCAGCTAAAAGATGAATAAATTTCAAGAAACACCCTCTTTCACCATTATAATCTTACAGTGGTTATAATATGATTTGGGAGGGAGGATATAAAAACCTGAATTTTTATAGCAGCGTGTATACTGATTTTGGACTCTGTCATGATCATAAAATTGAATTAGATACCTTTTCAGAGTCATACTTGTTGGCAGCACGTAGCTTCTGGGATCCTCACGATCCCTTCATTCAGTGTGAGTGTGAATTTCTATATTCCTTTGAATGATTTGCACAGATTAGCCAATTTTGGGATTCTAAAGCATTAAATTTCACTCTTGATGGTCAGCAAAGCTTTAAAAGCCTTCTGCAACCTAGGATATTTTTCCTCAACCTTGTCTCAATGTTGATGACCCCAGTGGCTAAGAAATGACATTTAATGCTCATATACTGTACAGGAGGAATGATGAGTTCATCTTCCCAAATGCCTGATTTTACTTCAACACTTCTATCAAAGGTAAACATACTTTTCAAAAAAATACTGCTATATAAATTATCAACCTGTTCTATAACAAAGCAAGTTTAAAGAAAAAAGTGACAACTTACTTCTGTGGTTGTTGCTGAGGTTTGGTTGGTTTCTCCCCATTAATTGTTTCATACAACATCTCAAGTAAGTCTTCCTCCCAAAATAAATCACAAAATTTCTCTGTAATAGCACTCGAAAATGTTGTCCAGCTTAACTTGCCCAAGGATTTGATGTATTCAGCTGAAAAAGAAAAAGTACAAAAATTGATCTGTGATTGCACTTGAAAACGTTGTCCAACTCACCTTGGCTAAAGATTTGATGAATTTACGGAAGACATCACAACATCCCCGTAATGCATTGCAGGAAACCGGAGTTTAAACCCGCAACGTGTTCAGGATTTCAAGTCTTTGAATTACGGTTTTGAAAATAAAATATTTGCTTAAAATAATTCAATGATGATGATTTGGAATGTTTGTGCAGACAAATGTTTCATTGTACTTTTTACTTTCTGTTGACATTTCTAAACATTACTACAGTTTGCTTTATGCAAATCTAAACAACATTTAAACTCTTCAATTGCAGGCTTCACTTAAAAATATTTCGGAAGTAACATTACAGTTTTCATTGCGGTTTTCTGCAATGGGTTCCGGGGATGTTGTGACATGTCGCCTTAGCTGTGAGGGAACATGCTACGGGAACACTACAAAGCTCCGGTAGTTGAATCGAGATTGAATACCTAGTACTGGCTAGTTGTTATTGTTCTGAACAATGACAATCTCCAAGAGACATTGGTTTAGGGGTCAAGAAATATTGGTTTGGGGGTCAACCACTGGTTGAGTTTTGAAGCTACTGGCTGTATCAAAATTCTTTGTACCCAGATGTATATATATAATTTTACAAAAAATATTAGAAATATGAAGAGTTACATAATTTCCAAGTTTTTGCAATAAGTGGGTAGTACAATATCTCAGCTGTATTGTCTGAAAGTTTGAAGTCAATCGAAATCTGTTCCCAAGAGCTATAGTCATTTAATGGATGATCAGTGAAATCTGGGTACAAAGAATTTTGATACACCTTGTACACTCAACAACCATGTAAAAGGAATCTTATATCAACTATGGTAACTACAGATGCTTATCCTGACTTTCACACATTTGATAGTGGGGTTTAAACCTTGGACCTCTCGCACCCTAATCCAATGTACAGTTATTCCAAGCTGCTGATGGGTGCTACCTCAGCAGCGATTTGGTGAACATCTATTTTTCTCAGTTGTGACGTATTGAGACTTCAGAATTATTACTTCATGCTTGAATAGATTCATCAGGAATGTCTAATAAACATGATTAACATTTTCATTGGGAAATTCCAGAAAGAAAACTCAAGTTTTCCAGATGGTTTCGACAGACATGCTTCTGTCTTCATCAGTGATTGGTGGTGAGTTTTCTTTCTGGAATTTTCCAATGAAAATTTTAATCATACTTATTACTTCGTTTTCTACAGTAGGATTTTGTAAGATTCAGCTGGATTACCAAAATTGTAATATACATATAATTACTATATTACTGTGGGATTTGAACCTGTCACCCCTCTGGTGCAAGTAACTGGTGGGTGCTGCCCTCTGCAGCGATTCGGTGACCATATTAATGATTCCCTGATTGTGATGTATTAGGACTATTTCTTTCTACAACAAAATTTTGTACAATTCAGCAATGGTTAAGAGTTAATAAAGCCAAGCTAAAAGCTAAATACATGTTTTGTAAGCCCACTTTTATGAAAAATCTGAACTTACCCATTTCTTTGTCTTCCACACCATTCTCCATGTACCCATCAAATGCAAACGCATGTCGTATCAGCTTCATCACTTTGCGCACGACATTCTGTCCCTGCATCGCATCGGCAAGCTGAGACGCAACCACCTGTGACATATCCTCTCCGCTTGACATGCTGAACCTCATGTTGACGCCGCTATCATGCGACACTGATGACACGGATGCAGGTGATGCGGTCGCTGGAGGTAGCTCAACTGGACGAGAATCATCAACATCATCATTACGATGTGTAGACTTTGTCAAAGCCAATCTTGATAATTTCATTTCAGAATGTGGAAGAGACAGGTCCTCGTGCGATTTTTCGGACATATCTGATTTGGAAACTGAGCTGCGCCTCTGACTTTGAGGACTGCCTTTAAGTCTTTCACATGACTTGCTACGAGACATATCAGTATCACGTTTAAGTTTGTCATTTCTTTCACGAACTCTCTCTTTGATTCGATCTTTGCGATCACCATCACTTAAAGACCCCTTAGAATGTTTCTTTTTAGGTACCTGCGGTGATAATTTCCTTAAATCTTTTGGTTTTGCAAAAGCATAAGACTCGCTGCTTTCAGAATCGGTTGGATTTCTGATCAAGCTTGATGCCGATGTTTTAGCATTTGATCTCTTTGATGGAGGAGTACCATTCTTTCCTTTTTCAAGTCTCTTTTTAACTTGATCCTTTTTACGATCCACCACAGCTCTTCTCAGCGATTCTGGTGACATTGGAATGCATGTACTGTCTCCATCGCTACTCGTATCCAGAATCCCTTTCTGTCTAGTCCAATAGCTGTGCAAATGATTGGATGGTACATTTAGGTCTGCAATGTTGTCAAATTGTGGGGGTGTTACAGGCGATCCATATGAATTCCCTGAGAGAGACCCATTAGAGCCATGGAATTGGATCCCTTGAATTGGAACACCTACAGGGACCACCCTATAGAGTCCTGTCTGAGGATCGGCCTGCAGTTGCACATGGTATGGGAAAGCTGGCATTAGAGCAGGATTGAAAACCTGCGGGACGGGTGAGACTGACGCACCGGCTATGGCAGGGCTTAACATTTGTCCATTACCGTACACATTGGGTTGGTTTACAAATTGTGCTGGTGATATTTGATTCACAAGTGGTATGCTCTGAGATGGTGGCATTTGACCTACGACCTGAGGGACAGTCTGACCTATGACCTGTGGAGTTGGTGATGTGTGACTGAGATGATTAGACGACAATGCTGGCCCGCTGGTTGGTCTTTGGTTAGCTGATATGATTGGTGTTGACGTTACAACAGTTTCATTATTCACTTGAATGGACGGACTGCTACAGTTAATTGCATTGTTTGTTTGACTAGTTGCTATGGGAACTGTTGCTATGGTATCACAGTTTGTAGCAACCAACATTTTTTCCTTCTGTTCACTTGATTCAGATTGATTTGAAACAGTTATAATTTGTGGTTTTGAATGTTCTTTGTTCGCTGCAGATGCTGAGGATAAATTCGGATTTGAATTGGGAGTTGTTGGTCGAAGAACGCTAATGGTTTCTTTGACTTCCGGAAGAGATATAGGACTAAAGGAGTTCTGACTTGTAATGGGGGATTCAGAAATAGTTTTCACTTTTGGCTGGAGTAAATTCATTTCATTCTGCTTAGTTTGAGGTTCAGCTGTTTCGGATTTCTGTCTTTCAGATTCAAAACCTTCAAAGTCTTTTAATCGTTGATCTTTTGATAAATCCTGATCATTGCAACCAAGTACATCATCAATAAAAACATTGTCAGATAAAGAAGATGCAAATGATGTTTTGCGAGACGGATCTGGATCATCTCTTGGTGTTGAAATCGATGACACAGACTTATGATTTGAAGGAGGTACATTATCAAATTCTGATGGCAATGAAGCAGTTGACATTTTCCGTTTTATCATCGGTGATGCATTCGTGGAAAGTGCTTTAGATATATTCTTTTCCAGCTCTCTAGGTGTTGGTAGTGGATTCATCAATGCATCATTTTCAAGATCTTCCAACATTCCTGGAGGAGGTTTGTTTCCTCGTTTTAAGATTTTCAAATCTAGTTTAGCCTTCAGCGCAGCCCTTGCTTTGGCTTTAGCATTGTCCATAGTGGGTGAACTTGCTGCTCTGGTCATACCAGGTTTGTCGTCGGAGACTACTATAGGTGTGAAATAAGTTGCCCGTGATCCGAACCCAGAAGGAACTCTGAAGTCGGCAAGACTGCTTCGTCTGACCTGATTCTGCACCTTGGTCAGTTCTTTAATGTCACTAAAATTGGGCTTATTATCAAGCAGACCAGGCTCAGCAGTGATGCTGCTTCGCTTCTGTTTTAACCTGACAGCTGCCTTCATGGCATTTTCTTCTGACTCGGTCCTTTCAGGTTTTTCTTCACTAATATTTTCAAGACTGACAGCAGGTTGCATTCTGACACCAGAAATCAACCCGACTTTCATACTCGTGCTCCTATTGACTCCTGATGAAGTCTGAAAGGCCGATTTGGGGGCAGACATTTCCCCCGAGTGACTCATTGACCTTTGCATTACCATTTTTCCATTCGCCATAGGATTACTATCATCCACATCCTCATCAGAAGACCATAAATCCTCAAGTATAAAATCATCTGGAATATTTTCCTCTTCTAGTTCTTCTAAAATATCTGGCGTATCTCGCCCTGAACTTTTTCTCCTATCAATGTATTTGACGAGTTGTTTTTCTGATAATCTTCTGCGCAAACTTCCTTTTTTCGACAATAATCTAGGAGACGCAGATTTTGTCCTGTTGACTACTTGCTTTTTTAATTCATTATTTGATCTCTTTGATGGAGGAGTACCATTCTTTCCTTTTTCAAGTCTCTTTTTAACTTGATCCTTTTTACGATCCACCACAGCTCTTCTCAGCGATTCTGGCGACATTGGAATACACGTACTGTCTCCATCACTACTCGTATCCAGAATCCCTTTCTGTCTAGTCCAATAACTGTGCAAATGATTGGATGGTACATTTAGGTCTGCATTGTTTTCAAATTGTGGGGGTGTTACGGGTGATCCATATGAATTCCCTGAGAGAGACCCATTAGAGCCATGGAATTGGATCCCTTGAATTGGAACACCTACAGGGACCACCCTATAGAGTCCTGTCTGAGGATCGGCCTGCAGTTGCACATGGTATGGGAAAGCTGGCATTAGAGCAGGATTGAAAACCTGCGGGACTGGTGAGACTGACGCACCGGCTATGGCAGGGCTTATCATTTGTCCATTACCATACACATTGGGCTGGTTTACAAATTGTGCAGGTGATATTTGATTCACAAGTGGTATGCTCTGAGATGGTGGAATTTGACTTATGACCTGAGGGATCGTCTGACCTATGACCTGCTGACCTTGTGGAGTTGGTGATGCATGACTGAGATGATTAGACGACAATGCTGGCCCGCCCGTTGGTCTTTGGTTAGCTGATATGATTGGCGTTGACGTTACAACAGTTTCATTATTCACTTGAATGGACGGACTGCTACAGTTTATTGCATTGTTTGTTTGACTAGTTGCTATGGGAACTGTTGCTATAGTATCACAGTGTGTAGCAACCAACATATTTTCCTTCTGTTCACTTGATTCAGATTGATTTGAAACACTTGTGATTTGTGGTTTTGAATGTTCTTTGTTCGCTGCTAGGGATAAATTTTGATTTGAGTTGGGAGTTGTTGGTCGAAGAACGCTAATGGTTTCTTTGACTTCCGTAAGAGATATAGGACTAAAGGAATTCTGACTTGTAATGGGGGATTCAGAAATAGTTTTCACTTTTGGCTGGAGTAAATTAATTTCATTCTGCTTAGTTTGAGGTTTAGCTGTTTCAGTTTTCTGACTTTCAGATTCAAAACCTTCAAAGTCTTTTAATCGTTGATCTTTTGATAAATCCTGATCATTGCAACCAAGTACATCATCAATAAAAACATTGTCAGATAAAGAAGATGCAAATGATGTTTTACGAGACGGATCTGGATCATCTCTTGGTGTTGAAATCGATGACACAGACTTATGATTTGAAGGAGGCACATTATCAAATTCTGATGGCAATGAAGCAGTTGACATTTTCCGTTTTATCATCGGCGATGCATTCGTGGAAAGTGCTTTAGATATATTCTTTTCCAGCTCTCTAGGCGTTGGTAGTGGATTCATCAATGCATCATTTTCAAGATCTTCCAACATTCCTGGAGGAGGTTTGTTTCCTCGTTTTAAGATTTTCAAATCTAGTTTAGCCTTCAGCGCAGCCCTTGCTTTGGCTTTAGCATTGTCCATAGTGGGTGAACTTGCTGCTCTGGTCATACCAGGTTTGTCGTCGGAGACTACTATAGGTGTGAAATAAGTTGCCCGTGATCCGAACCCAGAAGGAACTCTGAAGTCGGCAAGACTGCTCCGTCTGACCTGATTCTGCACCTTAGTCAGTTCTTTAATGTCACTAAAATTGGGCTTATTATCAAGCAAACCAGGCTCAGCAGTGATGCTGCTTCGCTTCTGTTTTAACCTGACACCTGCCTTCATGGCATTTTCTTCTGACTCGGTCCTATCAGGTTTTTCTTCACTAATATTTTCAAGACTGACAGCAGGCTGCATTCTGACACCAGAAATCAACCCGACTTTCATACTCGTGCTCCTATTGACTCCTGATGAAGTCTGAAAGGCTGATTTGGGGGCAGACATTTCCCCCGAGTGACTCATTGACCTTTGCATTACCATTTTTCCATTCGCCATAGGATTACTATCATCCACATCCTCATCAGAAGACCATAAATCTTCAAGTATAAAATCATCTGGAATATTTTCCTCTTCTAGTTCTTCTAAAATATCTGGCGTATCTCGCCCTGAACTTTTTCTCCTATCAATGTATTTGACGAGTTGTTTTTCTGATAATCTTCTGCGCAAACTTCCTTTTTTCGACAATAATCTAGGAGACGCAGATTTTGTCCTGTTGACTACTTGCTTTTTTAATTCATTGTGAGATGATGCCGTTTTATTAATTGGTGAGAGTTTACTACGTGGGGAGTTATGTTGTGAGTGTGGGTTTGAGTTATTTTGTTTTAGACCACCCGGAGAAGAAATACTCCCAGGAGAACTAGATTTTCTTCTCACGGGCGATTTAGTTCTAGCATCATCAGACTTTGGAATTTTATTCAAAATTTGTCTGATTTTCTGTTCATTTGTAAGTGGTTCACATATGTTTGTGCGATGTCTGTGTCATCTCCAGAACCACCACGTTCTTTGATAAGATCTTTTAACCTTTCATTAATCTCTTCAGGTCTTGGTACAGCTTTATTCTTTACTACACTAGGTGTCCTTTCTAGCATAGATGAAGACGACACGGTAATGTTCGGTACATCCTTAGCTGCACCTGTCCAACTTTTCTTATCAAAATAACCTTGTTGTTCACCGGCACTGTATAATCTTTTCAAAATATCCTGAGCTCTTTGTGAGAGATTATTCAAAGCTGCTGGACTTGGGAGTTCTTTCAAAGCTTTTGAGGCATAATCCGTAAGCATGGATTGTTGCGTATCATCTTTATCACCATTAGGCAATGACGACGATGCAAAATCCATATCCAGGATCCTGCTGAGTCCAGGTATACTTGATGGTTTCATCATTGACGGTGTGTACTCAAGACTTGGTTGCTTATTGATGGAATCTCCATTGTCAAGTATGTCACTCTTGATGGAAGCTAGTTGGCTCGTCTCAACATTGGAAGATTTACGACTTCTGCCTGAAAATGTAAAAAAATAAGAGTAAATTCATATGATACTTTAAACATTTTTATCTCATAACAGGAAGAACGAGAGATATCTGATTGGATTGGTTCTATTTAAGAGCCCTGTTAACCCTTCGTTTTCAGAAATGGTTTTTGCTCTACAACTCAGCAACGAAAATCCAAATAGAGTATATATATGTATTTCTAGATGTGGATTTGCATACTAAACATGATGATCAGGTCATTTTTGGACCAAAATGTGTACCTTTGGCCCTAAGGTCCAAAATCATGTTTTTGGGCCCAAAATGTTAGGGGAAAGCTAACTAAATTTTGATTTGGTGAAATTTCGAACCATTTTACTTTTTGAATCTTGAAAGTAATATCTAGGAATGCACTTCTCAAATTCTTGATTTTTATCTTATTTTTACAAAAATATTGACAAAAATATGTCAAAAATTGTCATGTTTTGCCAAAAATGGTGGCAGCAGTGGAATGTTGGACATTTTTGCACCAATTCTTGACATCTCAAAAACTACTGAAAAATAGAAAAAGTAAATAGTTCAACATTTTACAAACCAAAGTTTAGTTAGCTTTCCCATAAAATTGTGGGCCTAAAATGTGATTTATGGACCCTTTTTTTATCTTACGGCCAAAATTACACATTTTGGTACAAAAATGACCAGACCATTATGTTCAGTATGCAAATCCACTTCTAAAAATGCATATTTTTATATAGCCCTGTGCCTTGTCCTACATCCACCAAGTGTCCAACATCCCTTAGCCACACTGAGCCCCTCTTGCCCAGGGCAGCGCGCTTCGCGTGCAGCTTGGTCTCATTGCTGGGTCCATGACAGGGGCAATCACTAAGTTCAAATTTTTACATGAATTTGATTAGCTTGCTGATTTACAGAGCTTAAAAGACAACTTCTTAAATGAGGGGTTGACAAGGATTGACAGTTGCCTTAAATGTTGCAAATCAAGGTCCCCCCCCCAAGGACAGGAAGCAAAAATCTCACATAACTGAAATATGGGGTACTTGACCAAGGGTAACTTAAAAGAGAGCTTTTAATTCATTATGCAACATCATTCACATAAAATACCTTACAGGCCCCATTTATATCATCTGAAAGATGGTCATAGAACTTGACTCCTAGATGACCTCTGACCCCACTCATACAGGGTCACACACCCAATGACCACTGTGTCCAAGTTCCCTAAAAAACAGTTAAAGTATGTATGAATCTGCAGGACAATCTAATAATTTTGACCACTAAAGTAACAGACCTCTGATGACCCTTAAGTGACATTTGACCCCATTCACAAAAGTGTAACATGTTAGGGTCCCATGTCCCAGTTCAATGAAAATCTGTGATATTGGTAATGTAACGACACGGTAATGTTCGGTACATCCTTAGCTGCACCTGTCCAACTTTTCTTATCAAAATAACCTTGTTGTTCACCGGCACTGTATAATCTTTTCAAAATATCCTGAGCTCTTTGTGAGAGATTATTCAAAGCTGCTGGACTTGGGAGTTCTTTCAAAGCTTTTGAGGCATAATCCGTAAGCATGGATTGTTGCGTATCATCTTTATCACCATTAGGCAATGACGACGATGCAAAATCCATATCCAGGATCCTGCTGAGTCCAGGTATACTTGATGGTTTCATCATTGACGGTGTGTACTCAAGACTTGGTTGCTTATTGATGGAATCTCCATTGTCAAGTATGTCACTCTTGATGGAAGCTAGTTGGCTCGTCTCAACATTGGAAGATTTACGACTTCTGCCTGAAAATGTAAAAAAATAAGAGTAAATTCATATGATACTTTAAACATTTTTATCTCATAACAGGAAGAACGAGAGATATCTGATTGGATTGGTTCTATTTAAGAGCCCTGTTAACCCTTCGTTTTCAGAAATGGTTTTTGCTCTACAACTCAGCAACGAAAATCCAAATAGAGTATATATATGTATTTCTAGATGTGGATTTGCATACTAAACATGATGATCAGGTCATTTTTGGACCAAAATGTGTACCTTTGGCCCTAAGGTCCAAAATCATGTTTTTGGGCCCAAAATGTTAGGGGAAAGCTAACTAAATTTTGATTTGGTGAAATTTCGAACCATTTTACTTTTTGAATCTTGAAAGTAATATCTAGGAATGCACTTCTCAAATTCTTGATTTTTATCTTATTTTTACAAAAATATTGACAAAAATATGTCAAAAATTGTCATGTTTTGCCAAAAATGGTGGCAGCAGTGGAATGTTGGACATTTTTGCACCAATTCTTGACATCTCAAAAACTACTGAAAAATAGAAAAAGTAAATAGTTCAACATTTTACAAACCAAAGTTTAGTTAGCTTTCCCATAAAATTGTGGGCCTAAAATGTGATTTATGGACCCTTTTTTTATCTTACGGCCAAAATTACACATTTTGGTACAAAAATGACCAGACCATTATGTTCAGTATGCAAATCCACTTCTAAAAATGCATATTTTTATATAGCCCTGTGCCTTGTCCTACATCCACCAAGTGTCCAACATCCCTTAGCCACACTGAGCCCCTCTTGCCCAGGGCAGCGCGCTTCGCGTGCAGCTTGGTCTCATTGCTGGGTCCATGACAGGGGCAATCACTAAGTTCAAATTTTTACATGAATTTGATTAGCTTGCTGATTTACAGAGCTTAAAAGACAACTTCTTAAATGAGGGGTTGACAAGGATTGACAGTTGCCTTAAATGTTGCAAATCAAGGTCCCCCCCCCAAGGACAGGAAGCAAAAATCTCACATAACTGAAATATGGGGTACTTGACCAAGGGTAACTTAAAAGAGAGCTTTTAATTCATTATGCAACATCATTCACATAAAATACCTTACAGGCCCCATTTATATCATCTGAAAGATGGTCATAGAACTTGACTCCTAGATGACCTCTGACCCCACTCATACAGGGTCACACACCCAATGACCACTGTGTACATGTTCCATGAAAAACAGTTAAAGTATGAATCTGCTGGCCAATCTAATAATTTTGACCACTTAAGTAACAGACCTCTGATGACCATTAAGTGACATTTGACCCCATTCACAAAAGTGTAACATGTTAGGGTCCCATGTCCCAGTTCAATGAAAATCTGTGATATTGGTAATGTAACACATCAATGTTTTGAATGTACTCTTTGCAATAATCAATATAAATTCACCCATTATTCCTACACGCATCATGGTCTACAAGTAGATTGATATGAACAAGGACACATATCATCATGGTGTTGAATTCAAACTTTTTATTTCATTTTTACTGTATAATCAAATACCTTTTTCATTGATTTTTATGCAATTACATTGTTTTTTGTTTAACCCATGGTGTGCATTGGATAACAAAACCGTGCACTTGGCCCAGTTAGCACACACCCATAACCCAGCTTGTGTGAAGTTATCTGGCTTTATTGATTCAACACCATTTGTTATTCCCACCACGAAGGTTGATCAGAGATTCATTATATATTGAAATGACTTGTGTCCCGAAGTGTCACACATGCATCCTAAAAACGGTGGTATAATAACTCCATGTGCCACAAATAATGTGGTGCTGGCCATTCGTATGGCATTCATAATGGTTAAAAAGAGAGCAGAATCATCTTTTAACATCTTGATATTAACCATTTCCAGCCTGGAAGCAAATAAAAAACCCAAATTTCAATGTTAAATATCTTGGTTGATGCACTATTTTGCTATTTGCTATTGGAAAACTGTTTTGGAGAGCGGCAGTTGTGTAACCAGCTGGGGTGTGTGTTAGCTCCCACCCTGACGAAATACTCACCCCCCTTTTGCCCCTAAATGAAATTTGACTTTGTACATGGGTCTATGGAGAACTCCTATTTTTGCTTTGTTCTCGCCCCCTCCCTGACGAAATACTCACCACCCTTTTGCCCCTAAATGAAATTTGACTTTGTACATGGGTCTATGGAGAACTCCTATTTTTGTTTGTTCTCAACA
>JXSR01S002063.1:31716-45931 GCA_000969725.1 Ophiothrix spiculata
CAATTTACCTTTTTATCATGAAACTTTAAATGTATGTCAACATAACTAAAAATTTACAAAATATTAGTGTGTTGCAACACAGCATTTGTTTGTAAAACATTCCTTTCATATCATAGATTGCAGATAAATCAAAAGAAGTTTGCATTAGGTCTCCTGAAAAGGCCAATTTTAAAAATTCAACTATAGAGGGCAGTATTTATCTTTGTCGACAACGATAGAAACAAAAGAATATCTAAACATTTTGATATAAAGGGTTTGAATTTCTCTATGAAACTGCATACTGTCATTATTACCGCTAAACCTTCAAATGATGCAAAAATCTCAAAATGAATGGGGAAAAGTTTGGGGATAATGCCCCCTTTAAGTCACAAATATGAGTGATTTGTAAACCAAAAATGGTGTACAATTATTGCTCAAAAGCAATGAACGTCATTATTTGAAAAATGCAAACCCCTATTCAAAACTAGAAATATTCCAAATTAAAGCTGTTCACGTCGGATATGTGCGTATAGCTTCATCACGCAGTGATTTTCAACACACGGCTCCACTGCGTTTGACGCTGTCATGTATTGTCTCATAATGGATAGCTAATAAAATCACACTCAGTGATTAAAAATATCCAAATAAAGCATTCATTATTTACCTACATGCTTACCTTTGTTAACATAACAGACATGATAAAATAGTAAATGACAAAATATTTGAGGAGATTTGGCATTTCTCTGTCCTCATTCATCATATCCAGATTGGTGGATTCGTTCTCTTGCTGGAAGAAACCGTCCTGGCTATCAAACAAGAAGTAGAGTACAGTGAACACCAGTATGGGGTACTGACGACCTGTCTCAGAAAAGGCACTACGTAAGAGTTTCATGCCACAGATTGTGACAATCAACGCACCACCACTGCAAGGAAGCAAACATGCAATGGCATAATGGTTAGAGTGTAACTAAACAGACACAAGATTAGTATTATTTAACAGAGAATATGATATGTATGGGTAAATTATGATTCAATAAAAATGAAATAATTAAGCATTGAGGGGATTTATCGAATATTTTACCTTAAGGTAACTCGAACAGCTATTTACACATGTCAGAAAATAAGCTATAAAGTGAATAGTTTTTGGAAATGGAAACCAAAACCTATTTCCATTTCAAGAAAACCCTTCAATGGTAACATTAATAAGTTTTATAATATTCGGCAAATTTCTTATGTTTTTCTTTATTTTTATAAAATTACCTTAAAAATCAAAGTTTCAGAATTTTCATGCCAAGAGGGAATGTGCTGACATTCAAATTTTAGGGGCTGGTGATGGATTACATTAACTAAATTCTCTCGTGGGCATTTTGCCATAAAGTGTTTTATTATCAAGAAAAATGTTTTTTTAGTTTCATTTGTGAACCACTGCCACAGAAAAAAATATTTTGTAAATAGTATTTTTTTCAGAAATTTGACAAATTTTGAAAGTGGCCAAATTTGCCGTGGTCAAAGTCTATGGGAAATTGAAAAATAAAAAAAAACGTAACTAAAAACACTTCGACGGAAATTTTTTTTTTTCATCATTCTGTGAAATTTTGAACAAATTCTGTGCAGGACACCGTAGCCGTTAAAGCTACCTTAATATGCAATTTCTTTTTTGCTAAGTTGAGAAAATAACTTGAAAGACAAAAGCCTACTCTACTGGTATACCATAGAGTAATTTGTCAAGGAGAGCTGTTATTACACTAGCAGGTGTCAAGGTCAGTTTCAGGCCATATTACCAGAGTGGACTTATCTCTTTACATTATAACAAAGTTTAAAAAGTGAGACTATACTTACAACACTCCAAATTGCATAGCAATGTACGGAGCTGAGGTAGTTACGCCACTTATAAACACCAATGGAAACAGAATGTTCCTCTCTAAGAATCCTGCACGGACATAACCCTTCTCAAACCACATGATCTGAGCAGCATCTGTGTGAACAAATGAGATAATTGCAATAAAGATTATTTGACATGTGCAGCATTCTTCACATTGTTGTAGAAGTGTCAGTTTTTGTTTCTAAAAATTTACAGAGAATATATTAGGATGTCCATTGTGCTTAAAAAGAATAATTTTATTTTTTAATAGAAATATTTTAACAGATTCATACAATACAACAAAACAAACAAATCAAAGTATATTGAACAATTGCAAAAAAAAAAAACACCTATAGATATCTTTAGCCCCTATCTAATTGGTGATATTCCTGACATTTTGAACAAGTGATGTGAATTCAACTTCCACTTCTATAATTACTTCCACCATAGCTTGTACAGCATCTGGATGGGGGTATGTGGTCATCATTTGTCCAAACCTACCACAAAGTTTGTGTATGTACAAAGCTCAATGAACTAGTGCAAGCAAAATTTAATTGCTAACAATCTTAACTGGCTTTGATGGCTCCATTGACCTGCCCTATTGACGACACTGTCGACAGTTCAATATGTTGAGGACCAAAAAGAGCCCTTTGCTGAGCTGGGACAATAGACAATTTCAAAATCCATTCGGAAATCCTCAGAACGTCGATTACGTGGCATTTGCAGTGCAATAAAAGAGAAAAATAATTATATTCAGACCCATACATGGTTAGAGGCACTAATTCTGAACAACTTTTGGCTGGGTACCATATGCTCACTGACAGAAAGAGTGAAATTTCCATTTGAAATCGTCTGATTAAGCTTACAATTACCAGTCAACTCGGAGCGCATCACACTGAGAGTGACTTGTTAGTGCTAACCTCAATTACAAGTTCAAATTTGTTCGCAACTAGTTAATGAGAACACAAACTTTACATTCTGGTTATTGTGTTAGAGAGTCACTTTTTCCGGCAATTGCCGGAAAGTGTAAAATCAGCTTCAGAAATTCTCGGAAAGTTGTGTTTTAAAAAGTCTATAGCTTACCTCGGACTTCAAACTGGTGATATTCCTGACTTTTGAACAAGGGATGTGAAAAGCAGAGCCATGGGAGCTCCTTCCTGAGCTGGGGCAATATGTAATGAAGTAAAAATCCTACAATGGCAGTCACTAAATACAATACATAATTTAATTCAGGCTGAAAAAAAGGAAACAGAAAGGATATAAATTACATAGATTCGAGTAGCTAGTTATGGTACTAAATTGATAATTAATACATTATATTTTATAAAGTAAATCATTCATGAAGATTTAAAACCATCTTATGAAAACGTGGTCTACAAAAGAGTGGGTTGGATATACTAAAATTATCAATCAATTTCAGTTAGCTTAGTAGGTCTATATAATACAAAATATTTACTGTTCATGGGGGCAATGGTGCAAAATATCTACCCAATGTGATTGGAGACCATGGGCCTATTATTACCCGACACCGAAAGTGGAAATAAATGGTAGGTCCGCGGTCTGTCAATTTTGTACTATTCATCGAATAAAGATCTGTAAATATTTGTTTTATATACTTTATGAAAATATTCTTGTAATTTAATAACTTGGGTAAAAAAATTTGATAAAAGTTAACTTGTGCACACTGAGTTAAGTTTACCATGCACGCATACTTACATTGGCAGCATAGCAAAACCCTCACAAAATTCGAAGTGCTTGAAGATTTCCTGCTTGTTCCAAAAGCACTAAGAGAGCACTTCAAAACTCTGGACGGTTGCTATTGTTCTAAACAATATCAACAGCCCGATTCAGGGCGGTCAGCCGATGGTTGGGTTTTGAAGCGGCCTCTAAATACATTAAATTGTAATTCATCCAGCAATTATTTCAATTCCTCCATATGGTCAAACTTCTTCATTTTATGAAGCTTGACAAGACAAACTTTAGAAGAGGGGTTCTCAACTAGTCCTTACAATGCACCACATAAATAAAAAACATAGTAGGGGAAAGCGCCAAACTTGCTTATTCCTCAGTGTATTCCTAATGTAATTCTTTGTTTTTAGAGAGTGTCAAAGTGCCAATCAGTACTTGTCAAAGTGCTAAATTTGGCGCACGCACCGTTAGTTGAGAATCACTGATTTAGAATTTAGAACGTAAACAAACCTTATAGGGTGTGTATGATGTGTAAAAAGCGGATATCACCCTGCGCTGGTGACACGCCACGGCAATATCACATTTTAATAGTCAAAAAATGCCAAACCACGATGCCAAACATGAAATACCAATCAAATGACAAGAATATTTCACGCGGTATATAAAACCCTGATAAAAATACTAAATAAATGACAAAGAATGGCAAATGGACGTCCCATGAAAACAAGGTACTCACCCCTAGTACTGAAAAGAGGGTACTGCTATGGACAGCAAACACAAGCACAGCTATGATTGGACATACAATCAAATCAGACTGCAATCTCTCCGACTGAAAGGAAAAAACATAAATAAATACAGGTTTTATTAACTGACTTACAAAAAGGCAAAAATACAGGTTTTAAAACATCTGACTTTAAAAAATATACATACCCATCAACTTCTAAGTACCACACACATAGCCTCAGAGGAAAGTTTGTAAAATGTTATCACTTGATCATCAGAATCCAAAATAATGATAAAATTCCTCGGACGGACACCGTTATAAGAAATAATTGTGTCAGAGTCGTAAGGATATAGAGTAAGTGATCTTTACTTTTACAGTCATCTGAAAAAAACCTTTTCGTTCTGGGCGGGACCAAAAAATAAACGCACCGTGCGTGAACAACAAACCAATCAAATCGATCATCAAGTCACACAGCAACAGAGTAGACAAATCCCGCCAGCTCAAGAGTATCGCGTGAGTTGTGTTTGAACTTTAACCTCGGCGCACCAGACGCGCTAAAATGAAAAGGTTTTCTTCACGCGACTTTAATAGGACATTTACTTGTCAAATAGAGTGTCTGATGCATGTGTGTTCTCAATATCTTTGGAACTATAGTCATTCACGAAGGTGTGTGTATGAGAACAAGGTGTGCTAGCTGTGTTGATTTGTGAACTTTGAATTGCTTCCTTGATCTACCAGACAATGGGAATGCTTTACAGTATCTTATTAGACCAAAAAGAACAAAATGTTTAGTTGCCCTTAAAGTATAAAATTGATGGTCAGATGGACAGACTTTCTTTTTTTAATTCTCTTTAGTTTTCTCTTGGTCAAAATTAACTGAGAAAATCGAATAAAATAGATTATATATAAATTTTATGTTTTATTTATTCAAGATAGTAATTTCTTTTATGTAATAGGCATAAAAATTATAAATTTTCATAGCATTTAATAGATGCTGTTAACTCATCTAAAAAAAAACCCCGCTATTTTCATAAAATTCACAAAAATAAATAAATAAATAAAACAAAACAGCGACCGTAAATTTCACAAATTTTGGGTTGGTTGCAAAGGGTAAGGCGATTCTTTTAGGCCTTATCAAATCATCACAACTATGTTACTCCATTGGTACAAGTACAAGACTTACCACAGCTTTTTGTAGTTTTTCAGGTAGCGGATCTTTGATCTCACCATCGACCCCTTCAGGAGCTGGCGCATCTTCAGGCCATATATGCTGCTTTATAAGACACCTACAATAAGAGAGCATTACAATTTTAAAAAGAGAATACCTGACCCGTCATATCGAAAGGTTGGCATAGCAAATTACGAGATACGGGCCATTGAAGCTGAGCATAGTCAAAAATCACGTCCAAGGTCGAATTTCTAATTTCATCAGAAACATTACCTTTGAAGTTCATTCTATCATATTAATCAGGTTCCAACATCCAAAACATAAGACAAATGTTTAAAAACCGAGATAAAAATCCAGTACAGAAACTTTCAACTCGATTTTCTCAGAACTATAGTTTCTGAACCAGCCCAATGCCTTTTACCAATTTGGATGTAACTTTGCAATCGAACATCCAATAACAAAAAGCAAAGTGTCATTTTAAAGCTTAAAATATAATCTTTCAGATAGGAAGGGAATACTTTCAACCTGCAAGGAGACTTCCCAGGAGCTCAGATTCTGACATATGATCACATAAAGGTCACATACGGGGGTCCCATGCTTCAATTCCAATTTGTCCTCTTTGTCGTAAGCCAAAAACAAATTGTTGTGTTGCCCTTTTCCGACTGACTAAATCTGGTAAAAATCGGGTCGGCTTGTTGTTTCTAGCACAAAAACTCACAATAAAAGTGTTAAATTAACAAATCTTCAATGTCACGTAAGAAAAAACTGAAAAATAATATTGCAATGTCATCATATGCCTCTAATCAGGGATTTTAAAAGGTCAAATTCAGCTTCGCTGAAAAAAAAAACATATCCTGACCGACCGACCTGAAATTACAAAAAATCCCCAATAAGGCAACACAACAATTTACTTTTTTGGGGCCTTATTATGGGAACCTGTTCAAGTCAAGTCTGTCAAATAATTGCGTGAGGCTATTCATTTGTATTTACTCACCAGAGTACACTAGGATCACAGGCACTTCTACTGAGGTGATAACTGCCAGCAACCAACAACCCACAGAACACAGAGAACAACATTGTGACGACAGGGCTTGTTGGTCCGCAGCTAATGCTCCATAAGCAAAGCCCACGAGAAACAGTACTGAGTGCCCCCCCCCCCGGATTTACTTACCAGAGTACACTAGGATCACAGGCACTTCTACTGAGGTGATAACTGCCAGCCACCAACAACCCACAGAACACAGAGAACAACATATGTTGTGATGACAGGGCTTGTTGGTCCGCAGCTAAAGCTCCATAAGCAAAGCCCACGAGAAACAGTACTGTTAAAATGCTCCGTAACACAGCATAACTGGCTGCTCCGAGACCGGTGGTGGCTGCAAAAGTAGCAGGCAAAATGCTATTAATTGTCTATACATATTATGTATCAATTCTGCATAAAAGTAATGCTTTAGGGACAACTTCGAAACTCAACTGGCGGTTAACCGCACAGAATCGGTGGTTCTGGGCGGTCAGCCGTCGGTTGAGTTTTGAAGTCGCCCCTTAGGAATCAACATTTTCTCAAATTAAGATAGAGTTGTATTGAAACAGATAGATAAAACATAATTGGTCCTTCAACATGCCTTCAACAACTCAATATCTACTTATACAGGGGCGTACCGTTGTTGACTCGTGATGAATCCACAGTTGATATTCAATTAGCGCGTCGCGCACAGCACAGTGTTTACAGAAGTGCGTTTACGCAGTACACATAAGTCGGCGCACTGCTCATCGGGCGCCGGGCACTCATAGTATGTGCAAAAGCCCGGTGCTTAGGAAAATTGAAAACATCATAACAGCGAACATTCACAAACTACCCACTTTGCTTCAGATTATGCTAAATATTTTCTTGAAGATGAGGCCTATATGTTAAATTGAAAACGTTCAGAATTTTATTCACACGTTTTCAGGAAGATTTTTGTTGTTGAAGGTATTCAGACATGCCAGAGTTGTTCATCGCAAACAAACAACTCTGCATCCGATGCGTCGGCGTATTTTTACCACGCTCAGGTGGCACCCACCCTCGGGGGATACAAATATGCAGACGCATGGATGCATCGTTGTTGATTCCCAATTAACAACTCTGTGGCGTATTTGAATACCTAAATTTCATACCTAGGCATACAGGATTACGCCATATACAAGGATGTAAGAGACATCATTTTTACCTAGTCCATCTAGATGGACCTCGCAAACACCATGAAGAATTCTAACAGATTTTCATTGGATTACTAGTATCAGGTTAAAAGACACAATTCTGTATTTGTAATGCAACAATCCCTAGAACAAAACTTGATGGTGCTTTCAAGATGAATGATCTATTAGGCCAAAAAATGAAACAAGTTTGTTTCTGGTAACCCGAGCGCCTTTTTGTTAAGTTACATATTTCCCGCATTAATTTTTTTTTTTCATATTTCGCATCAAAAAAATCTTTATTGTTGATAGATAAAACAATTCTGTAAAAAAGCTTGCTGGAGACTTGTGTAAAAACAAACAAAGATGCATATTATTGAACATGAAAGAGAAACCAATGGCGACTAAAGTTATATACAAAATTTTTATGATCGCATTGCATTTTTGAAAAGTAAAAAATAAAAAAACGAATGTCACATTATACTTTTCAAGCATGTTACCAGAAACAAACTTTTTTTTTTATTTGGCCTTACATGTGTTTATTATATTCATCTGGAAAGATCCATTTGGTCCTGGAATCTTTTATTCTCAGGATTGTTAAAATGCATACCCTATAATATTGATCATAAGAACCCCCTCAGCTCCACTTCAAAGCCTGATGTGGTGAAAAATTACAATGGTCCTCCTGTTAACTTGTTATATTTTATTCACCAGATCAGCAAGTACTTTCATATTTTGTGTTTCCAAAAGAGTAATTGTTTGCCATGTCTGGATTTGAATGTGTTCTTATGATCAGGGTAACATGTTCTTATGATCGAGGTAACGGGGTATACGGCCTTGTGGCTTTCAACCCTCGAAATGTTTCAACTGAAAAAGATTCTATGCAAGAATGTACTTACAGTTTCCACCAAATATATGTACATCAATAACTTCAAGTAGATATGTAGCAAAGGTATTGCACTGAGGAAGCAAACCAACCAGGAATATAATGGGGAAACAGAGTACAAACACTGAAAGAAAGAAAACACAGGGAATAAGATGGTTAACAACAAAATAAATAGAGGATAGCCTCATCGGTGTTTAGCACTGCTTTCCATGAGGGTCCTCTGTCAGATGGTCAGATTTATTTGCCAGTTTTAGTGCAGGAGGAAAACCGGAGGAAAACTGGAGCACACAGAGAAAAACTGGCAGTAGCAAGATTGGACTGGCAACCAATTGCACATACAGCGCCTAAACCGGGGTTCGAACCTGTGACAGTCCTGTGGACTCATTGGTGCAAGGTGAGGGAAGCTGCTTTTAATAGCAAGCTAAGTAAACAATGGCTAGACTATAAAGCTTTAATGCTTGTAAGTACCACTGCCATCACAGTGGCAAGAATGTTTCAATTAGGGGTGCTACCAGGCAAATGAGCAACCATCATCTGCATTTAAATCACAAATTTTACCCAAGTTACTCCCCAATGTTGTTCAGGTTGATGAATTAATTGAGATTAAATGTATTGCACCTGGACGTAACATGATGGCTAAAGAGGACTTAGACTTGCTGATTCAGATTCTGAGTCATGAGCTGTTTTATCTGTATAGACAGCGCTTTGTATTCTTTCGGCTAAAACGCGCTTTACAAATGCCAGTGTATGTATGTGACAATGCAACAAACATTTAAAAACAAGCATTTTGCTTCAGATTCTGCTAGATATCTTAATGAAGATGGGTATCTGTTAAATTGAAACATTTAGAAATTTATTCATAAGTTTTCAGAAAGATTTTTGTTTTTGAAAGGTATTCAAACACGCTACAGAATTAGTCGTTCATCGCGAATTCAACAACTGTGCATCCGATGCGTTGGCGTATACGCTGACGTATGGATGCATCGTTGTTAATTCGCGATGAACAACTCTGTAGCGCGTTTGAATACTTAAATGAACAGAATGGTGAACCTATTTGAACCAATTTTCTTTACAACTTAGAATGATCAAATTTCATAACCAGGGGCCGATTTCACTAACATTGAGCAATGGTCGCTGACACCATTTTAATCGCTAACTCCAAAAATGGTGGCTAAATTGTGAAAACTACTTGCTATTTATCGATCATTTTGGGGGTTAGCGACCATCGCTAATTATTAGTGAAATCGGCCCAAGAATGTCCTACAATACTATAATATAAATACACAGAAATCAATATTATCAGCACCATAGGCTATATTGCAGACCAATTAATTATTGGATTCTCATGCATTGTGAGAATGAAAAGGGCTAAACATTTGCTAAAATGTGAGCCCTGCCCTTTTCATTCCCACAATTCATCTGAATCCAATAATCAATAGATCTGCAATATACGAATAGTTTGACACAACTCAAACTGTACAGAATTCCCAGTTATATTAAAACCTATCGAGACAAGAGCCTGGGGGCCACTCAAGTATGATGCTGCAGGCATAGCGTGACCAAGAAAAGGTGAATTAGGGTTGTTTTTGAGGACAGACGGGTGTATCAGGTGAAACCGTTTAGGGCAGGGATTCTAAACTAGCTAAAAATATTGATTGTCCCCTTGATGCTCTCTAAAAACAAAGAAATACATTAGAAATAGGCAAGTTTGTTGCTTTCCCCTACAATTTTCTCATTTATGTGGCGTATTGTAAGGACTAGTTGAGAACCCCTGGTTTAGGGTATCAAAAAAGCTCAAAAACAGCCATTTTCAAGAAATAGGGTGCTTTTTCAAACCCTAGTATGAAAATGGTATCGGTAAAATCCCGGAAATAGGGGAAAAAGGGTATAGTTTGGCTTCAGACACAATCACCCTTTAGGGGGTATTTTGAAATACTGTGGCCACGCTATGCTTGCAACATTATATTTGAGTGCCCCCCCCCCCTTCTGGAGACAAGAGCCACTGACTTACCTAAGACAAGGTCTCTTGCAAATATAAGAGTTGCTACAGAAGCTGCCGACATGTTCAGCATGGACAGAGTACTTAGATAATCTAACAATAATATAAGGCTGCAGCACAGACAGAAATAGATAGGTCTACTGTATGCTATCACTTGATTATGACCCTGCAAAAACACACACAAGAAATTAGATTGGTTAAAAATCTTTATGACATGGAATTAGTATGCAATGTTTGCAATATTTTTACATTTTAAAACTATAATGTTTTGTTTCCCCTGTTTTATGAAAAATGATTAATAACCAAATGAGTGGTGCTCTGGCAAAATGAGTGGAAAGTCGGGGTTGAAGATTTTGAATAAAATGGCTGCAAAAGTAAAAATGTGGTGAAAAGATCAAATTTAGTTTTTTGACATAAAACGCATTAATGCATAAGTGTCAATCTATGCCTCGCATTTTGAAGGTCAATTATGCCCGGAAGTGCAATTATTCACGGGTAATTGATCGCGTTTTGCTATCAGACACTATAGTAATCAGAAACTTTAAAATTGATTTGCGACAATTTTTTACTGTCAGATTTTGAGTGAACTACGTTGAATTTCGATTTCTAAATGAAGATTGTAGAAAGAAAGTATGACATATCATATGTCATTCGAAAGCTGAGATCATAGAGAATTAAAATATGTCATAAACTCAATTTTGAAAATCGTGACTTTCTGCTCAGAGCACCACTTAAATGGTATCTTAATCTGGCCAACCATTTATTTTTAATTTCCATGATAGGTATTGTTTGTTAATTAGAGAATAAAAGATAAGATTTATTGTTTTGCCTGTCATCTATCATCTCATAATGGATTTTGAGTAATGGGTGCCCCCACGGGGGTGCCCATTATGAGAAAATAATGAACGCCCATCCATTATGTGACGATAGATGACAGGCAAAACAATAAATCACCATCTTTTAGTCTCATTCTTAGTCACAAATTTGAGTCATTTATAAACCAAAAACATTGTAAATTATTGCCAAAAACATGAAATATTCCAAACCCAGTCAAGCTGTTCGCGCCAGATGTGTGCGTATACCTGCATCGCACCGTGATTTTGAACGTGCGGCTCCACTGCTTTTCACGCTGAACGCACTGTCATCTATCGTCTCATAATGGATGGCCAAAATTCCTTATTAGGAAGTAAAACCGCACTCAGTGACAAAGAATTTCTGACATAGGAAGTGTAAATCATCCACAAACAAAATTTCAAAATTTTGTCCTATGCCCCTTTAAAGTATCCTTCTGTTCTTCCCCATCTCCTACCATACATCCAGGCGGTGGCGGACACGATAAACAGCATCCACTAGATTTAGGGATGAGGGATTTCTAAAACGCAAATTTAGGGTACGATTTACGTGTATTTCTATTGAGTCACGTGACTCACGTATTGAAGAAAAAAATTCCACAGATCATATTTTTACCTTTCCTCGAAAAAATACAAAAGTGTTCTTATAGTAATCTATGTCATTCCAAATCCGCTGGGGTTCACGCGTGAACCCCACTTTTTATATATGTTATCATATTTTTTTACCGTTTACGAATATAATTTTAGTAATCATCCCGGAAGTAGTATTTTTCCACGAATCCCAACGGCTTCACGCCAAAGGCGGTATAGGACATGACGTCACCGGGGATCGGCTACGATACCGTATACCGTCCGGCAACCAGTAACAGTTGCCGCGACCACCCTCCTCTGCATACATCATCATAAGTATTACTAGCCTCATCTTAAACTAACTTACATGCATAGGTGAAGCTGCATCGGGTTGTACACTCTGAAAAATAAACAGAAACAATTATCAATATTTGAAAACAATAAACACCCAACATATGAATATCCTGTTCATTGCAGCATTATATAATTCAGGTACTTGTTATACACAAGCATCATACTTTAACCCTTTCCAGTCTGACCACTTTTTCCGCCCCAGACTGAGGGCATTTTACCTCTAAACTGACTTCTACAGTAAACTCAAATTATTTTTAGAAATATTCTACAGAATTCAATTATACTTCATTATAATACACCTGTGTTAAATGTACTCATTACCTGGGATAGTGTTTTGGAAGGTAAGAGACAGTGAGTTTAGTTATACTTCAGTGTTAGTTAGGGCATCTGGGGGAAGTCCTACGCCTGAGATGACAGTAATTTAGGGCATCCCCCAGACGCCCTACGACAGGAAAAGGTTAAAAGCAGCATTTTTGTAGCCATAACCATGTACCAAAAAAAGACAAAAGTAACTTGATGATTTATGTTGACCCAGTGAAAACAATCCAGGTGAGCCATAAATTGCACAGTTCAATCAATTAAATCTGTAAAGAGTACGAATAATCCTTGCAAGGATCATGACCATTATATAACATCCTCAAGTTCCGTTATGGCCCATTCAATGTTGCCATGATGCATATAACAAAAATGTGAACAACACGTTCAATGATGGGGAAATTGGTCCACTAAAAATGTGCATTTTTTTCCTATTTTGGCTCACTTTTCTGAAATGAAACTTTGCAGATTTTCATGATAGCTTGAACATTACAAAACTATTATAAAACTACAAAATATCAATATAGTCTAAATATGACCTCGGCATGTATAACAATAAAGTCTGACAAATTTGCAGCTCATCTGTGGTGTATAGTCACATGGGATTGCAAATAAATCACTATTATCGTTTCAAATAAATTTGGGACATTCAAATTCAGAGCCTTGCATAATACAATTATGTGTGCAATTTGCGCAAACACGCAACAATTTTTAAACGCATGTACTGTCGCACTATTATGAATTACTGATTGGAAACGGCGTTGTATACTGTCTGATGTCTTGTGTTTGTCACAACTTCTGGATAGGCGGTAGCTGCATTCAGGTTATTTTGTTTGAAATCATGAAAATTTATTTGAAATTATACTTAATCATGGAAAATCACAAAACCTTGTGACTACAAATTGGACTAAGACATGACATTTTGTTTTCTATATTTTATATTAATCTCAATAGATAGGTTTATAGTGTATCTCAAGGTTGTTTTTCACTCGTTCGTGGGGTTTTTACGCTTATTGTTAAGCTCTGCGTACCGATGCACTAACTTAAGCATGTTATTGTCATGCAATTCATGCTTGCGTTAAAGAGTGGTGTGCATGACCTGACTTGGGATGAAAAACAACTTTGAGACATACTATACAATACTCTAATATTGGTCAACACCTGCTACTTCATAGTCCTATTCAAACGCAATACAAGTTTGGCAAGACAACTCATCTTGTTCTTTAGTGTCTAATTGTAAGGCCCCCCCAAAAAAGTTGTTGTATTGCCCTCAGCGACCGACCCTGGTCAATAATTTATTTTTAAAAATAGGGTCGGGAAAGCACCAAATTTTGCTCAGATTGTGTTTTTTAGATTTTTTTTTTTGAAATTAGTGGAAAATGCACCCAAATTTGGTACTTTGGATGCTTTAAAAAAAAATCCAGACGGACTGACTCAATTTTTCAAAAATTCCACTTGAGGGCAGCAGAACAACAGATCAATTATTATTTTTTGGCCTAAAGACTGAGTGCTTACCTTAAATAGAGAATATTGAGAACTAGCAATAACAAAGCAAAACAAAAACACCCAGAAGTCAAACAAGAAGCCTTGCTGGAGAACAAAAAAACCTAGTACAGCAACCAGTACCGCCAGCAGTACTGCTAAACA
>JXSR01S002063.1:47086-75986 GCA_000969725.1 Ophiothrix spiculata
GTTACTGATTTTGTATGTTTTTCATGAGTTGTTAGTAGTCGAAATTTCAACATTTCTCTAACCAAAGTTGCACGGTTTATCGGAGAATGAACCTAAAATGACTGATCTGAAGGAGGTTTTTTTTCTTTCTTTTTTTCTTCCTGAAGGGAGTGTAACACGCATTTGGGGATGTAAGCAAACTACTGTCACATGAATGAGTTGACCAATTATATTTCATAGTTGCATAATAATCATTTTGAGATATACTAATTTTTCTTACTTAACAAAACAAAGCAAGTGATTGCTTTCCAACTTATTTGTGTATGCATACAATTCTACATTGAGTAAAAAGTTGAATCAGTCCTTACCTATCAAAGAGAGCAAGAAATGCAAGCCTATCAAATTTGATTCGTAATGACTTCCAAGGGAGAATCCAAAACCTATAATTATGTAGCACTTTGACTTTCTTTTGGCTCCTCCTCTCCATACTAATGATACTATGAGCCTCCTCTCCCAGGCTATCACCAACATTGTTCTGTCTGCCTTCAGAGAGGAATTGTAATCTGTATTCATTGAGAAATTCTTCCGGTATTTGTTGGGACATACTTTCCAAAATAAAGTTCGTTTGCTGCCTGGTATTGCCTGGTATCCTTGATAAAGTGATTACAGTGGAGTCTGAATGACAGCTGGAACTCTCATCCCTGTGATGAAAAGACAAGACAAATTTAGCAAGAAGGAAAGGATGCTTAAAATCATAGCCCAAAGTGTTTCAAATCTACCGTTTCGTGTACAGGTTAGTCCAACCTGCTTGTTAGTAGGTACCTAGCATTCCCTTAAAGGAGCATGGTCCGAATTCCCTTAAAGGAGCATGGTCCGATTGCCTCAACTTTTTTTCAAACTTTTTGAGATTTTGGTACCAAAATGTTGCTCATATTTTTCTCATAACCCATGTAAAATTTCATGGATGAGTTATGTTTTGTTTTGGAGATACGTATGAAAATGTGTCTAATTATGGCAACCATAATTAATTTTACACAGTAACATATAGGCTGCTCTGAAATACAAAATTGTCCATAAAATCAAAACGGTTTGACCGATTTAAAATTTGACCTCTTGAGTGATCATCTTTCATATGTCATTGAAAAGTACATTTTGAGAAATCAGACCAAGCTCCTTTAACTATGTAGTTGATATAAAATATTTTTTATATCAAAAAAAATAATTCCTTGCTTCATAACCATCCTTTCCTATACTCATATATTTGAGTCCCAGACCAATCTACATTTATACTGTAGCTCGAGGACCTTATGCATGATGAGTTTTGTGAGAACATTGGGAGCTTAGTAATTTTGTTAGAAAATCCCAAGAATCCTGTTCCCCACTCAGGACGACTCTTATCCCCGGCAGAAAACAACCTTACTCAAATCCTGAAAATGATTTACGTAAATCCAACGACTCAAGATTATCTAATACTCACATATGAGATGTTTAAAAAAAGCTTTAAAAGCATCCATTTGACTTTGGCCCATTTGGTTATAAAATAAGATGTGTTTTTATCACAACATGTTTTTAGAACTAAACTTTGTGAGATGTTGAGTTATCCATTAATTTTGTTTTTGTTTTTCATCATGTATGTAGTGTGTTCAAGTGTAGTTCAAACATTTTATACAGACTTTGATGTCTTGAGTATAGTTGACAGAACCAAACGGGAATCCTGTCCGCCCGAAATATTTTCAGGAAATCTCAAGCACTAAAAATTCCCTATTCATAACCGTTTGAGGTGAGTATGTATTACATAAACGTGGACACACAACAAAAAACATTACTCAATATGACTCTGAAGCGCAAAAATTTCACATCTACATGTTCTGTAGAACATTTTTACACTAAGTCATAAGTCAAATCTGGTTCCAGTAGACACAAAGTGTGTATACCGACACCCCAGTCAATCAGAATCACTTCATACATCTGTCTTTCATACTTTATATAAATTGTAACATTTTCAACAGCTCCCTCCTTTAGGAGTGGGTCAAAATAATGTGACTGATAACTTACAAGATCACTGCTATTCCGTAAACTTACCATTCAGATTTTCCTGTGCTACCCTTTGTCCAGACAGGAGTGTCTGGGTTGATTTCAGCTGGAGGTTCAACACGGGTAGCTACACAAGGGCTGTTGTCATCAAATGTATAAGACATCAAGTAACCTGCAATCAAAACAAAACGCACCATTCCAATTATTAATTGAACTCAAAATTCACCTATCATGTAGACATCAACGTCAACAATGAATTTAGTTGAACACATGCTTTTTCTTTCCCTAGAGGCTGCCCACTCAAATTCAAATTAAAGTGATGGGCAAAGTACACACATCATCTGCAAATCAAGGGACAATCAGTGGAAGATTTTGGCCAAAAAGGGAGTCATTCAATGTGAGAATGAAAAAAAATACAGGTCTTTCGTGTGCGAAAATTTATGATTGGCTATAAAGTTTGCTCTGAAATCCACGGCTCCAAGTAGAAATTTGGGCACTGAAATAAGGATATCTGTTTTTCCGTTAGTGTTCAGGCTTCTTCTGTTTGTGAAGAAGGAATGAATTAGAGATATTAGGCCAAAGACAGAATATAAAGGGTCATTTAGTGTAAGGCTTGTTAAAATAGGGCATTGGGTGTAGAGGGTGTGAAAAAATCAGGTCATTGGGTGTCAGCTTAGCGATAAAAAAAGGGGGTAAATTGTTCTGCAGTCAATATCCATCGACATATGGAAGTGCCGGTGGGGGGGGGGGGAACTGCCTCTGTTAATGTTAACTGAGTGAGAGAACTATCATGTAATCTGATTGAAGACCAACAATGTGTCAATTGTTGCAAAAGTATTACTGAATGATTTTAAAAATATCCTGGGTTTATAACAGTGTTCACAAAGATTTCTAAGGCATTTACTTCTGATCCAAGAGGGAGAACAAACTGCCCACATTTATGACACTGTTATATATAGCTGTTGGATCTAATACGTGAACGCATACTCAAGAGCCTTGAGTGTAGATGCGAACAAAATGACCTTGAATATGTATGCTTGTGTCAGAGATAACTGCGTAGTTGCTCAGACACACATTTACGAATTAAATTCAACTACTGTAGTTGTCAATGTTTTATAACAGTAATTCTTACAATTTGAGCTGTCGGCCTGCATATTGCCATGATGATTTATTGCACACAATATGAGGTTTTTGACAATAATCGATATTTAACCACTAGTCATGCTTGCTGCAACATTTTTCAAGAAGGCCGATATAGCACACTTAAATTTTTCATGAGATGCCACTACAGAGAGTAAGCTAATAAAAACAATCAGGGTTGCAGCATGAACATTTTTAGTGCCTGGGTAATATTTAAAAAAAAAATCATCAAATTGAAAATTTAACTGAAAATTGCTTAACCCTTTCCAGTCTGACCATTTTTTCCACAAGGCATTTTGGCTTATTAGCAGAAGTGGGAAGGATTTCAGGTTTATTTTCTAAGATATCAGAGATGTCACCATTCAAAACCTAAAAATAGGGAGATTCTCTTCAAAAAATAGGGAGGATTTTAAAATTTCTATGTATTTCAATGACATAATTTATTTCAAAACTAGGGAGATTGAAAAATCTGCTTGGTTTGATGTAAGAAAGTTAAAGCATTTGTAGGGAGTCTCCTGCAAAAATAGGGAGACTTGGCATCTCTGAGATATTCATAAATTTATCAATAGTATCTGTTTTTGTAATCTGTATGAACTGTACACATTGCCAGGGATAGTGTTTCTGAAGGTAAGAGGCAGTGAGGGTAGTTATACTTCAGTTTTATTTAGGGTGTCTGGGGGACGTCCCACGCCTGAGCTGACAGTAATTTAGGCCCTATTGCAGGAAAAGGTTAAATTTGGACAAAATTTATGAGATTTTTACATTTTTGACACACAAGTGCTGGGTGCTAGAGCTTTAAATACTCTTCAGTAGTGGGCTCTAATGAGTCCTAGGTGCTTCCGTCCTCTGTAGCTACATCCCTGGAAACGATCTTAGACTCACCAGGTATACACTGTATGCAGCGCCCAAAGAAGGAGCATTCACACAGGGGACCAACGGCTTTACATGACTTTCGTACCATAGAGCAATTAGAGTAAAGTTTCTTGCCCAAGGAGACGTTAAACCGCCTTGCCCAGGGCTCGAACCCAGGCCCGTAGCCAGGATTTTTTCAAAAGGGTGCGGATTTTTAAAAAGTGGACCTTTTGGAGGAAAAATTTCGTTTTGGTCGACCCTAAACTAATTTTAGTAGGGTTTTAGAAGTTTTCCAATCATTTTGTGTAGTATTTGATTAAAAAACGACCTACATTTACTTGTTTTGGTGCTTTAGGTGTTCTTTTGGTGGTCATTTAGGGAATTTTCGTGGACCTTTTTTGTACATTGTCAAATTTGGGGGGGTGCGATGCCCCCACCGCACCCCCCTTGGCTACGGGCTTGCTTGAACCCACAACCTCTGTATTACGAGACCCGTGCTCTAACCACTTGGCCACGCTCCTTTTATAGTATATTCACAGTATCAATAATAATTGTGACCCGTCATATCGAAAGGTACCTTAAGGGTCCAAAAATGAAAATTGATTTTTTTTTGGTCTCATCTGAAAGATTATATTTTAAGCTTTAAAATGACACCTTGCTTTTGGATATTGGATGTTTGATTGCAAAGTTACGTCCATATTGGTAAAAGGCATCGGACTGATTCAGAAAACTATAGTTCTGAGAAAATCAAGTTTAAAGTTTCTGTACCGAGTAAAACTTAATGGAGGAAGGATTTTTATCTTGGTTTTTAAAACATTTATCTTATGTTTTGAATCTTGGAACCTGATTGATATGACAGAATACACTTCAAAAGTAACATTTCTGATGAAATTAGAAATTTGACCTTGGACGTGATTTTTGACTATGCTCAGCTTCAATGGCCCATATCTTGTAATTTACTATGCACGCCGGTATTAAGGTACCTTTAGATATGACGTCCACAATTGTGCAATCTAGTAGTCATCCTGACATCACAGGAAGTAACACCCAATAATAACTGATAGAATCTTACCACGTTCATCAACAAAACAGTGCACAGCACCAGGTGAGGTATCATCATGGTTTGATGCCATATACGCTCCTTCACCTCTTGTTAATGGAGCCAGAGCTGTAAGATACGGTTGTGAAGGGGGCACAGGAGACCTCCTCCGCATGGATTCTGAAAGAAACGAACAACAACTTAGCTACTTATAATTAATTAGTGAAATCATTACATTTGCTACAAAATGAATCTGCAGGGTGCGTATGCCGAGAGCGTGTGCGACTATGAAGCGATAGCGAAAATGCACTGCGCGTGTCCCGATTGGTCGATAAACTCCACGATTGTGTGAAAAGATAAGTCTTCCCTACTATGCTATGCTTTGTTTACTCTACACATTTATTGCATCCAGATGTTCCTGATTTGTAGGAAGTTTAATAACTTCAAAAATAATACAGATATCTATTTGGTAAAGGTTGCTATGCATATGATTTTGAAGTTATAAACACTGAATCTGAAATGGACAATTCATAAAAATATCCCATTCAAGAAGATTCGCAAACAGTTTTTCACCTCTCCTTTTCAATACTTCATGATATGGACATATATTTAAGACAAAATTAGATTATTGCACATCCCTTTTGTTATAAAGAGGACTTTTAATAAAATAAAATCCCTTAAAAATAACGGAAAGGCTACAAATTTGGTGAAGAAATGCGAGTATCTATTCTCACAAAAAATGTCCTAAAATAAAAACTTTGAGAATCTGTGTAGATTTTTTGAATTTTCAATTTGCACACTCAAATGAAGAAGACTGCAATTCTGGCAGAAATTGATTTGGCGCCATATGACATAGTAATCAATCAAGATAAGCAATTAAAACTGATTCAACTGTGCTTTGAACATATTAACCCCCAAACACTTAAATCCGCATACGTCATAAAAAAATTTCCCGTTCCTGCAGGGATTCGAACCCCGACCTCTCACATCCCGATCCAATGTCAAGCTATGGCAAGCCACTGGGTATGGCCTGCATGGGAGCACTTTCGTTCCCATTGTCTATGACATATTTGGACTTACGGGAATCTCTTAATTTTTGCTTGTATTTTGTTAAGCTGATGCAGGTTAGGGTATATGGAAGCATGTCTACTATGCATCTATACACCTTCATAAACTTAACTCCCAAATGCATAAAAACTATCTCTAAGTACGAATACGTCATTGAAAAATGTCCTCTTCCTGCTAGGAATCAAAACCCTGACCTTTAGCATCCTGATCCAATGTCCAGCTATGACAAGCCACCAGGTATGGCCTGCCATGGCAGCACTGTCGTCTCCATATGTATCCCCTGTGTACAACGTATTTCATGATTTGGACATAGGCAAATTTCTTGATTTTTGTTTGTTGGATTTTACTGGGACCGAGGCGGGTTAGGAATATACCTATGCTTACAGACCTCTGTCCAACATGTAGCAAATTAATAACGATCGATTTGAATACAAGTGCCATTGACTCACCTCTAGCTTCCGCACTACTAGAGCTATCCAGTTGCGACCTATTCCTCCTCCTTTGTAATATACTGGCTGGTCCACCATCCTCCTGACTGCCAGACCTATGTCTTTGTCTGGATTGGCTTGTTTGACTCAAATACCTAGCTTGACGACGCCGTCGCCGTCGGATGTTTGGATTCACTGCAGTTGGAAACAGGTGAAGAGAGATTGGTTGGTTAACTGTAATGAATGAAATCAATGTATGGCCAGCCCAAGATTAGTCATGGTATATATGTGAATGATAGGCATGCATCCACCAAACATCTAAGGATGCATGCAACATCAAGTAGTTGTGCTCTTACCTGCTCCTTCGAAATGTGAGCGTAGCGAGTCTTCCGGTATGACTCTCCGCATCATACGAGTCAAGAGACGGCTACTGGTACTGCCTCCACTGTCCTGACTCGTGTCCATATCATCTTCACGACTTGTATCTTCACCTACATAAAGAAAGTTTCAAAATATATAAATGAATAAAGCGCTGAATCAAACCATGCAATGAAAATAAATATACAACACAATTTCTATCAACCATATTACGCATTAATCACCAACAGACACAACAAGTTTTCCAGCTAAGACTCATCGCTTGATCAGTAGTACCTTCACTTTGTGGTTGCAGGATCCTGACAATAACTGTCAGTCCTCATATTGATGTCAAATATACCAAAAATTGCCAGACCAATTATACTCGACCATTGCTGGGCCTCGTAAATTGGACGCATAGAAATTGACCGCGCGTACATTGACTATACAAGTAACAATACTTCTACGCTGGTCCCCGGCCTCTTATGTCTTCAACAACTCCACACTGACATAAGACGCAGGTATCCGCTAATGAATCTAAGCACTTGATTGGCCCGTGCCCTGAAGGCATTTGTTTTCCAAGTCAAACACACAACATGCGCGACGCATTGGTGATTGCGCGAATGCTTGTAACGCGTTGTTAAACGCGGGGCGCCATGCAGAGGTCACGCATGTAAACATCGCCATTTTGTCAACCTCTTCACCAAAGCCTTCCAATCACGAACGTTTGTCGTGTAGTTTGATAGGGCGAGTGAGCTGTCAAGTTGTGTAATTCTACTGGTCAACATTTTGACTAATTTTGATCAGCCAATACCTGCGGTGATGGGCAGTCTGAACCATATAGTGAAGCGCCCACATCGACGGTACCAGCGTACAATACTTCATGCCACATACATGTACATTATCTCTAAACAAAAGATACAATATTTTGATATTTGTAATTGACATTTTCACATCACTATTCATGCAACACACATGTTATTCAATTAAACAAAACAAATAAATTACACTCAAGAATTGCTGAGCATCCAGTATCTCATTGGAAAGCTAATGTAAGTCGTAAATACCATATGGCATGATCAGAATCTTCGAAAAATCATACACAGTCACAGCCACATTTTCCATTTTTATCCCAAACAAATGTACATGTAGCTCACCATATCTCATGTGGCATGATTGACAGATGCTCAGAATTGACTGTGCCGTTTTGTGCGTACAAGATAACTAGCTTACGCCCTACAGCGCATGTTTAGTGTTTGACCCAGGCACTGATAGCTGTGCACATAATGCTCAATTTACTCAAAAAATATTGAGCGGACCTAGTGAAAAATATGCTCTGGGTCTTAGTAAATTTCTAAGGCCAAGTTATATTCAAACCACTACTTTTTACCAATCAGAGGACAAGAATCCATATGAGGTATACACTGATCTACAATGACATCACAACCTCTCGGCCCTTAAAATGGTGGACATCAACTTCCTAAATCTGAAGACAGTGTTCATTTAAAAATTTCTTAAAATTTGACCATCTTGGCACATCAATTGAGATTTACCAGTAAAACAATGTTTTCTGTTTCCTTCCTGACAATGTGTGAATATAGCAAGTACTACTCTAGAAAATCACAATTTATCCAGATAAAATGCAGCACATGGAGTAAGGGAAATTTATTTTGTTTATGTTCCTCACAATTTTGGTATTTACTAACATGATCGGTAAGCATGGTAGTCATTACTGGTGCATGTTTACGGGTGCTGAAGTCTGGGTAAGATCAGATATTGATCAGTCACCCTGATGCGTAGATGGCTCTACATAATTTCCCAAGGCTAGGAATACGCCCCCAACTGCTGCAACAATTTGGTGCAGATGCTGCCTGGGGGGTGCATAGTACAAATGTGTTTACGGATGTGTCACAAGCTTGGGTAGCAAATCAGGCTGTCTGCTGTGACAATGGGACCATTTTCTTTGCAAAATGTGGTATTCTGATGTGTCTTGTTTTTCACGTCCATCCTTCTCTGATTTAGTGAACATTTATCTTTATCTCCTTTGTGACCAAGTTGGACATGCAATTTCTTTATTTTACATATTGTTAGACTTTGATAGATCGAGGATGATTTGGGTTATGTAAATCAAAAAGATGTTCCGAATCCAATGCATTTCATAATTTAGAAACATTAAATACAAGAATATTTCTGAAATGATTAAGAATTTTTTGTTATTGGAGCTGTCTATCCCAACCTATAATAACTTCCCAAATTGAAAATAGTGGCCTAACTTGAGTCAGAAAGCATGATTACTACTGGTAGTCTAGACACATTTTGCTTGAATGACAATCCATAATATTTCACAGACTGCCCAACAGCTGTTCAAAATGACACACAATCAACCAATTCAGGTCAAATTATAGGTCAAAGGTCCATTGTCATGTTAAAATTACACAAATAAACATTAATAAACTACTGACACCCTACTACTCACTAGTACTGTTACTGAGTTGCCTTCTTTTAGGTATAGCGCCCTCATGAGTTCTGTCCCTGGGATCAGGTCGTATGTCTGGTAGAGCCATGGCACCTTCTTGAGTTGGGGTCATATCGTCATCAGCATTACCAGCTGCGCCTTTAGTTAGTTTGTCTACATCAAACGGTTTAGTTTGAAAATAGGGTACATGCAGATCAAATTCAATGAAATATATTCATAAAATATCTGTGCATTAACATGGGCAAGATATGAGCAAAAAATATACTTTCACTGTAATACATAATCAGGGTTAACACTCCATTTTAATTTGTGTTCAGACAATAACCTTATTCAGATCTGTAATCATATAAGATTCCTGTAAATTCATAAAATAACAATCTTCCTACAAATCCTCTTCAAATATGTGACCAGTCACTTTGAAAGGTACCTTAAGGGTCCCAAAATCAAAATTGATTTTTTGGTCTCATCTGAAAGCTGAGATTTTAAGCTTTAAAAGCTTTTGCTTATTGGATGTTCGGTTGCGAAGTTACATCCAAATTGGTAAAAAGCATTTGACTGATTCGGAAAACTATAGTTCTGAGAAAATCAAAGTTAAAAGTTTTTGAACTTAGTAGGATAGAATACACTTAAAAGGTAACGTTTCTGATGAAATTAGAAATTTAACCTTGAACATGATTTTTGACTATTCTCGGCTTCAATGGCCTGTATCACGTAATTTACCATGCTGACCTTAAGGTACCTTTCGATATGACGGGTCATATTTCCCACTAGTACATTCACAGGTGTATTGTCAGTAAGGTATTTGTATATCATAACATGCTGATGCACAGATATGCTACATATATCTGATATATTAGTGAATTGTAACCTGGAGACTTCAGAGCCTATCAGGTATTTTGACCACCCAAGCGGATCCGTCAGATTTCTATTAATATTATTCAGAAAACAGAACTCAATTATTATCATTATTATTATTCAGAAAACAGAACCCAAAGCACAAACAACCAAGCAGGCAATCTACCAGTGGTTGGGTCTGAAGGTCTTAAACCAAGATGAAAAATTATTTGATCAAAAACACACTTCAAATCTAAAACCCATGTAATAGCTTACTATATAGTTCCTTCATAACTCACAAATAACAAGCTAAGAGCCTACCTTGGTCTAGAGGTGTCTCTCCTTCAATACCAAATAACCATTGTAGTCCTGTTGAGCTAGAAGTACTTCGTGATGAGCTATTGAGTGCTGTATTGGAGCCAAGAAACGCAGACCTTTCTGAAACCAATGTGCTATCATCTTCCGAGCTGGTGGAGGAGCTTTCCAAGTCTACTTTCTGATTATTTGATGTAAGTGTGTGACTGGAGCTACATACCTCATCCGGTTCAATACGTACACCGTCATTCAACATATAGCTCATCAGATTTTCAAATGACTTGCCAAAATCTGTCCTTGTCAGAGATGCTTTATTGGCAGGCCTATCAAGGCCTAATTCATCCATCATGGATGTTTTATCACCAGTCTGCGCACTATTCATCACCGCTGTATCACTACTACTCGTGTTCGATTTAGGCAAGGACCTAATTGGGGAAGTATTTTGCATAGCACCTTTACTTCTGAGAGATGGACGTACACTACTAGAGGGTGAACTTCGAGTCCGTCGTATTCTTGTGGAAGGCAACGATGGCTCACTGGCACCATAGAGAAATGCATCCCCAAGCACCTCTTTTACAAGACTAGATTGGGAGTCTATAGACCCTATAGACCCTCGTTTTTGTGATGTTCCAGGCTGGATAAATTCAACATCTAGACTTGATTCCTCACCTCCTTTAGAATTCAATGATTCCACTTTAGTTTCAGGAGCAGGTCCCACAGTTGCATTGGATTTTTGCCTAATTCTTTCATTCTCTCTTACTTTTTGCCTTGTGTTTCTAGGAGAGTTTCTAATATCACTACGAATAAGTTTTGGAGAGCCCCTATCCTGGCTTCTCCTGCGACTAGATGAAAGTCGTCTTTTTCCTTTGCGATTTCCTTCTCTGGTAGATTCTTTTGGTACACCATGAGTTCTAATCATAGACGATAAGGACTCAGAATCTGTACTAGTTTTGGCTGATATACTTTCCTTATATGAAAGTCCTTCCAAGTCTCTTTTGGTCATTTTTGGCCTTACACTATTTTCTAAATCAGGTTGCATAGGCTTAAATGTGGTAAACAAATAATCAGAGTCAGCACTTAAAGATCTCATTTTAAAATTCCTATCTAAATCTGGGCCAGTGACCCATCTCTCCTCTCGTTCCAGCCTTTTATGTCCACTGATGAGATCCGGGGGCTCCAGTCCGGTGGCATCAGATGGTGCACCTGTATCATGAGGGTGGGTGTTAGTTCCAGTGGCAGCTGCCTGCACTTTGGCACTTCTTCTACCTGTAGGTCTTGAATGATGACGTGGGGATTTCTGCTTGTGTTTCTTGCTCTTGCTTTCCTTCACTTCTGATACTTCTGTTGGAATTAAAATACAGATGGCTATGATCAGTGAGAGTAGCTTAAGCTTTTGTTATTTACTACATGACAGCCAAGCCAACATGTGATCATTCAAGGTAAGCATTTTATATTTTGTTGCTGTTGTTGTTTTGTTTTAATGCCTCTTAATAGTGAAAAAGATTTATAGAGTATAGAATCTTGTAATGCTCCATTTGATTTTATAACATGGTATGATCAAAATTTAGTAAAAAATAAATATTGATATGATTTATTTTAATCATGTAATTTTTACTATTAAGGTTTCCCCTACATGTGTAGGAAAGGTTTGACAATGAACCAAACAACAATGAAATCAAACTCCATATTCTACACCAGGAGGCTTGTATCAGTTTTCAGGTTAATTCATAATTTTACTGTTAATGGGAGTAGCAAAATTGTTCTTTTTGTTAATGTCAAAAACATATCAAGGCAATGGAGGCAGAACAAAAGCAAGTGTAGTGCTGACTACTTATCACTAAAATAGCGGCTAACCACCTGTTTCAAGTGGTAAAGAAGCACCCAGTGGGAAATCCAAGCAACCATGAAAGCACAGGAGAAAAGAATCCTCTCATTGCATGGGGAAATGTTTGGCAAAGGTTATATAAAACCCTGTGACATCGATCTGCAACTATGTCTTATTTTCTTTAATATTTTATTTTAATGCTGTATGCATTAAAAGATGTATAGCATGTGAAAAATGAAATATGAAAATTAGAAATCCTGTACAGGTTTACAGCGTGCACTGTCTTTTTATGGTAGTATACAAAGACTACATGGTTACAAGTGAAGTAGTAAAATCTATCTGTCCTAAAGTACTGGCTTTGTGTCTATATTCCTGAAACTGCAGGCCGAGGGATACTAGTCTGAAAGCCAGTAACGAGGGACACATAGATGCACTGCTTCACCGATATAACCATGTAGTATTTGTTTTATTATACTTCACTGCGACTCTGGGGATGAGGTTATAGGAAAAGAAGTAAAAACTACCACATGGCAAATAGTCTGTTCTTGTCTGTGACCGGTCAATGAATGTCAAGAGATGGATATCGACGGACTCTGAATAAACCATTTTATTATACCTCATAATTATTCATGATTTTATCATGTTCAGACATTCATAGTCTTTTGGCAGAGTTTGGCACCATACAGAATTTTAATGATCAAGCAAAGTCCATCGATAGAAATTATCACACTCTGGGTACACCATAAATCACCTCTCTACTACTACTACCTCCTTATTAAGCTGAAAATAAAGTGGGCTGGCCTTACCTGTGTATCTGGCAGATTCTTTGTGTGGAGTAGTCCCTTTTGATGTACCTTCCTGACCTAATGCAATGGGCCCTGCTATGTTAGCAAGGACAGCATCACTAAAACCGTCCACTGCAGATTCTGAAATCACAAAGAAATATATCAATTATTTAAAATTAAACAATTCATAATAATGTGATGTGTAAAATATGTCCCCATCAAACTTGACCACCAATGCCCTTAACCACTGATGATGACCACCTTGATGTTTTAGGCCCTGTATCTATTATCTGTTCCCCTGTGCCATATGCCCTCGTTCCATGTTCCATTGTCCGCAATCGTCACTCACCACACACACAATAAACCTTTGTTTTGCTCAGTTGCTGTATCAGTAACTTTTGTACGACAGATGCTCCCTGTGTTTGGCGCATGACAATTGGAGACAATGGAACAAGGAACAAGGGCATATGCAACAGGGGAACAGCGAATGGATACAGGACCTTATGTGACCATCTACTCAAGTAACAATGTGTCCACGTGCCATGAAAATCTATTAATCAAGAATGCAAACATTTACATTACTGAGAACACTGATTAGTCTTTTAGAACATGGCATTAGTAGTTTCAACATCAGACGAAAAGGGGTTTTCTATTCTACCATGTGTATCAAAAAAAATTGTGCATGGATTAAAACTGATCTTGACCTTGATAAAATCACCAAATCATAAATGTCTTGCTATTGTAGTAAAGCAGATTGAATAAGCTTTCAAATGCAGAAAAAATGATAGAAATCGGATGAAAAATAAAAAGATATGACCAATTTTGTAAGTACGTCTCTTTTTCTTCCATTCCAATGGGATTTACACAGTTAAGCAAGATATTACATATCACAATTACGGGTTATGGCTTAATGATCTGAAAGAGACATACTCACAAAAATGTTCATATCTTTTTTATTTTTCATCCGATTTCTATCATTTTTTCTGCATTTGAAAGCTTATTAAATCTGCTTTACTACAATAACAAGAAATGTATGAATCGGTGCTTTTATCAAGGTCAAAATCAGTTTTAATCCGTGCACAATTTTTTTTGATACACATGGTATTTGTCAATGTTCTTTTATCTCAAGATGCTTTTATTTGTCACACTACATAAAGTTAGTCAAGCTTCTACCTACATTGATGTGTTACATTCAAGGAAGTTATAGGGGGGAACAGGGTTTCTCCTCCATCTTGTGTCGCTCATGGAGCAGAGTTATTGTACCTCCGGATATATTCGGAATTTGACCCGATATCCAGGCAGATCGCGTAAATCTTCACCTGACGCATATACAGCGTGTGCATTTTGTTTCACGCACAATCCGTGTCTGTGTTTCATGTAGCGTGCATTGCGACTTGCTCTGATAAAAGTACGCTAATTTTCCCGCTAACCCGTTGCGAAGACTCTCGAGGTGTTGCACGCGGAGCCGTAAAATGCCGGAGGTACAATAACTCACCCTCCATGAGCGACAATCCAAGATGGCTGCCGTCCCATAGGATTTACACGGCGATGAAATCAAAATGGCGGAGAAACCCTGTTCCCCCCTATAACTTCCTTGGTTACATTACACTTGCTGAAGGTTCTTTTTTTTTTATCATTTCAAAATTATAAGAAAATGGCAATATTTCTGAAATATCTATAATCTGAAAATGCTGACTTTGTTACTTTCAAGAGCATCATAACTTTAGAACTGCTCCTCCCACAATAACACTTTTCATCAAAAGTTTGTTTACCTTTGGGTTCATTGTTGTGTGATAACGGAAGCTCTGTATCTAGTGGTGACAAGCTGTCTAAGTTGAGGTTCTTTTCTATGGTGTCTAGAGTGCTAAGTGCATCTTTAAGGATGTTATCCTCTGAACTGATGGACTCTGTTTTCTGAGGATGAATCTCCACCTGGATGCTACTGCTACCAAGGTTACCATTGGCATCTAAAGGACCAGCCTGAAAAACAAACACACAGGTTCAGTTAACTGTTAATTCTCATGGTAAATAATATCTTGGCTGCCTAATAATGCCCTGCAGTATTTTGGAGATTAAAGCAGTAGATATACTTCGTCATTTTTGTAGTTTGTAGACATTTTCATTCAGAATTTTTCTCATGGTTTGTCTTACAATTACCAGTCAACTCGGAGCACATCACACTAAAAGTGACTTGTTAGTGCTGACCTTAATTACAAGTTCGAATTCATATATGCAACCAGTTAACGAGAACGCGAACTTTAATTCTCTGAAAGCTGTGTTGTGAAAATGTCTATTAGCTTTATTAACTTAACTAGTTGTAAGCGTTAATTAGCTACTTTCTTTGGGTTTCATTCCAAGTTGCTCTTAAGAATTAAGAATTTACTTTTGAAATTATATTAAAATTGTGACATATCATTGGATCATCAACTTGAAGTACACTGATTGTGACGGATTACTGACGGCAGCGTTAATAATAGGCAGCAGCAGCACTATGAGAAATTGTTCACAAATTAAGTAGCGCTCTGTTAAATCTATATTATTTCATTGTGCTTCACCATAGGGTATGTGTTTTATACATCAAATATTACAGTTATCACAAAATATGGATTTCTTGCTAACACAATTTATGACAAGTTCAGTCTTATGCAATGACCAGAGCACCATAATTACAATGGCTAGACAGTCATTATCATTTCAATAACCTATATGTACAGTATGGTTACAGCATAGGAACATATGTCACCGAGGCTTGCTTATTTCCACATTTCTGAACGGTAAATAAATAGACCCACATCTGTGTGCTCTTTTCATATAAGAAATGCATTGTGGGTTATTGTGAGTTAAGATGAGAAACAGTGCAATAAAAACCCATTTCATTTTGACATATGTTGTGACAGCAGGTTTCTAATATATTCACAATGTTATCAACCGTCATGTTATCTCCTCAACAGTTGTCAATTCCAATTACTTTCAACTCAAGATTTAATCAATTTCAAGTCACACTGTTTTGCAAACAAACCATGCGTTGTTATTTAATAAACCCATGATCAGATCAGGTATATGAAGGCATTTCAGGTGATGGAGGGGAATTTTAGCTTGATTAAAATTTTGATGCTAAAACCATACATGGTAACAATACATTCTTCTTAGAATCTTAGAGGAGACTATTTATTTCCAAGAATATTTTCCACTTTTCAAGATTGCTCATCTTCCATATCAATTAAATACCAGAATATAACCATTACCAAAGTCCATTACAATCATTTTTGAGAAAATTTAAGAAAATTATTTTATATGACTTATTATTAATTTATGACTTTAATGCTCACATGGTAATGTTCATTAATCAAATGGGCATGTAAAAAATGTTTTTGCACTTGCTATGCTTTTTGACTCGAGGAGTCATTTTATTTGTTTGTATACAAACAAAATTACACATAATGTGTGTGAAACATTGATGAAAATCCAATCATAAAGGATGTTACAGCATTGGCGTAGCCAGGGGTGCGCCCGACCCGGGGGTCTACAACAACAAAAAATTGGGATAAAGTAAAAAGAAATAAAAACAATGGGATAACAACCAAAAAAGGGTGCAGTGGTCCTAATTACTGCTATTAATACATTTGGTGACCTGTTCGTTATATAGCCACGTGGCCTAGTGGCCCCTGTACCCATCACCGTCTTGGACTGGGGTATGCAATCCTGGCTACGCACCTGTACTGTGTGAACTCTAGTTCCTTCAAAATCAAGGTAGCCCTTTTATATTTAAAGCAAGCCTTTTCTTCTCGTCACTTTCAAATTGGTTTAAGGTGATTACATTCCATATTTAATTGTGAACAATTTAAAAATCTGACCAAATTTGATGCATCAATTCGACTTGGTAAAAATGCAGCATTTTAACATATGATCAAAACTCTTTACGTAAGGCCTATGGCACAATATATACTGCATACAATTTCTATCCCCAGTTTTCAATAATCAAAGCAGTTCTGAACTACATATGAGTCTCTAGTGTGTGGTATTCAGAGATGTAACACATGAACAATCAAATTTCCTGAAATGCTTGAAAATGCCATTCAAACAGAGCAGTGCCCTATTCTTTTGTACTTGGTTTAATTTCCTGAAAATACAAATATTTTGTGTAAATTCTCAGAATTCAGGAAATTTCCTGAAAAGTTACATCCCTGGATACCACTTTACCTTCTCTAGATCATCTGCATAGGAAACATGTGAACTGTGGCCTGGTGGGGTTATGCTTCGTTTGTTGGTGTTCAATTCCTCCAATTCAATGGAATCATTTGGTTCACTGAAAAAGACAACAACAATAGTGGATCACAATGAAAATCTATCTAATATAACCAAATTCATGTTGGTTTGTAAATATCCACTACAAAATCATAATTGTCACATAGCTTAAAACAGTTTTGCATTGATCATGATACACAGGAATATCCTGAAAATTTTAGAGAGCTCGTGTGGTCTAGTGGAACAGTGCAGGACTCTGAATCAGTAGGTCGCGAGTTCGAGCCACGTTACGGCCAACGGGTTATGTCATTGGGTAAGGCATTTAATCTTGAATGCTCGGGTCGACGTATCATTCAAGATTAAATGCCTTGGGTAAGGCATTAAATCTGTGCGCATCGGCCATGCAGCCACCCTAGTTGAAGCAAAATGAATGTGACGATTTCCTGATGGCAGCATAATTATAATTGGCCACAGCACTTTGCATACATAGTAAAAGGCACTATAAAAAACCCAATATATTGCTAATGACATAATATGATAAAATATAACTACCCATAGTAGAAAATTATGGAACGTTCAACAAATAAAGGTCAGTAGATGTATCCTTACTTGAAAATGCTTCTAAGCATTGAAGTAGACTCTTTTCTGAGAAATATTTAGTGCTCTAAATAAGGTAACAAGATATATTGAATAGCCTTGTGTTCTTGATACATAATCCATAAATTTGTGTCCTCATCAAGTTGTGAAATGCTAGAACAAAATTAGTATCTAGGGAATGATGCAAAAGTGCAGATTTGCTAATTTAAGAATCCTATCAATTACTAATGAGATCATGAATGGCCTTGAGTTGCTATTTCTGCCTAAATTACATGCAATATTCATTGTACATCAATTACATCTACATGTAATACATATTTAGGTATTTATCTTTTCCATGGAACTTGGAAGGAATTAACCTTACAAAAAATTTACTTGTCTAAGTGACAAATATTGAAATAAGTAACAAATGGACAGAAACTCAGAAACTTATTTTAAGTCACTAATAAGGGTCTAGTTGTTGTTATCCTAGCTGAGACTTTTCAACCTTCCAACTTAAAGCAATACTATAAGATTTTATCAAAAATGGTTTATAAATTATATCAAAAACAACATAGAATAAAGGAGTGTGACTATCTAAAAGAGATTTCAGTGTACTTTGTCAAAAAATCGTTTTGCATCCGAAAATGGATAAAAAGCAGATGCATACTTTCCTATACTACATAGGCCTACAAACATGTAGAATTAAATTTGGGATCCCAAATTTAATTCAAGCAAATGGCCAAACAGAAAAAGTAAGCACACTTAAGCCAAATCATTTGGAGGGTATTAGTATCGACCTTAAAAACAAACCCAATAAGCTAAAAACGTCATGAGTGATGTCAGGGCCAGGGAGCACTTCATTTTTAACACTTTATAGTATTGCTTTAAGAAGAGCAACAGATCAACTGAAAATCAGAATTGGAGTTTGGAATTGTTAATTTAGCTACAATCTGATGTGTCTGTTTACAGAAACCTGTTAGTTATAATATGGCAAGCTCTAAATCAACCCTGCATGATACTTAGGATGTACTATCAAATGAGCCGTACAGTGTCTTTCTGCATACAAATTAGTAAATAATTCCAGACAACACGCTTAAGTAAACGACCAAGCACTGAAATCATATACTATCACTAAAATACACATGCTGCCTATTATAGATGTTTGCTAGTGCAGTGAATATTTGACCTATTTCGGTTCACACCTTGTGAGCTAGCTAGGCTAGACTTTGAACAAGGCAAGACAGTGCTGTCAAACATCTCCATAAGGCCTTAAAAAATTGTTGTGTTTCCCTTTTCCGACCGACCCTAAATCTGGCAAAAATCGGATCGGGATTCCCCCCCCCCCTTTTTTTAACAAATTTTTCTATTAAACTTGCAGTTTCTAGTACAGAAACTCACAATAAATTTGTTAAATTAACAAATCTTCGGTGTCCTGTTAGAAATAACTAATAAACGATCTTGTTATGTTGTCATATGACTTTAAAATGCATTGTTTTTGATCTAAATCTCCTTCAGGAAAAGGTTTTTTTTAAATCCCGACTGACAGACCCGATTTTAAATTTTTCCCTCAACAGGCTATACAACAATTTTTTTTCTTGGCCTTTAAAGCCTGCGATAAGGTGTTAAGCCTCACATCAGCTCACAGATGCATGTGAAGGCGTGGGAGCTCACGAGATGCAGTTTTCAGGAAATCGTCAAAAATAAATTGATTCACCAAAGTAGGGTGTTCAACTAAAAACAAGATTGCTTATTCACAAGATTTGAAAGTATATGAGTACAGAAAACAAGTCCTGTATAGGATAATAAAAAATATATGAATATAAAATTAACATACTTCCCAAACTATAAATATCCCTTGATGAGTGTGAGGCGTGCTTTTATCACATCCAGTGGCATATTGTCACAATACATACATTTCTGAACACATTTCAATAGACTAACCTACCTCGTTAATTATGGTTTAGCATTGCATCTGCCATAAGATGAATGACATTAAACAAACATGCATGCATTATATTGTGTATGGATATCATTCTATAATGCAAGGCAAAAGCATAGGTAACATATATGATACATTTTTTAAGAAACTGCTCTATGCTAATCATGACAATAAGTAACTGTGTGCACACCACCCCAACCCCTCCTCACACACCCACCTCCACAACCACCCATCCACCACACACCCCTACATGAAATCACTGTCAAACGAGGAAGCATTTTCCTATACATGTATATATATAACCAAGGACATCATAAGTTAAGTATAACTGTGAACAAAAATATACAATTACTGGCAACCATGAATTCCCCTCCCAGAACATGCAATGGTGGGGGAGTATTCTTCTATTATTTTACCCTAATTTTGACTTGACGCTATGACCCCACTGTAGGTCAATGTGCGCAGCACGACTAAACACTTTCTTGGGTCAGCAGCTTATATTTGGCATCAGTATAGTATTATGTATTGCCGTGTATGGATATTACCTCTAATATGTTGGTCAAAAAAGATCGCCCAGCGATTACGACCGTGCATATATGTAGATATATTGTATAAGTATCAATTTCAGTCGTTATTTTGTGAATCAAAATTCTACTATGGTTTTAATGGTCAATTTTGTGGAAAAATTATGAATTCATGACGTAGCATCCATGATTTAGTATTATTTCGCCCTTCCCATGTAGTCCTTTGGTGAAGTGCCACTAATACTCTGTTTTACGTACAATTTTATAGGTCACATTAGACACTCTACACAGTGCAGATTGAATTGTGATTTCACCGCTGATGTGGTCACGCATGCTCAGCAGCTCAGTGCCCTGGCTCAGTTTACACTGTTATTTTGGGCAATAACTCCTGTGACCTTTTTGAGACTCCTGAAGATTGTTTTTCAGCTCATGTTCGAGACTCGTGAAGGTTTTTTAAATCCTAATTTACCTTTAAATTTAATTTGTTTGTGGATTGTAGGCTTACTATGTATGGATCATACTTTATATTTTTTCTCTTTCTTAAAAACCTAATACCCTTGAACATACGCGCCGTGGCTACAGAGCTGCACTCTGTAGCTAGGCGCTTCTACAAACTCAAACCTCCACATCCATTCTCACCCACCAAACCCCACCTACCTTAACATATCTGGGTTTGACTTGGCACACTAGAAGGTACTGCTGGTAGTTTTATTGCCACCCCTCTTTCATTCACCATTAGCTTGGGTTCCACTTGTAAACCCTTTTTTTGACTTGGTCTAACTTGGCACACTACAGGCACTGCTGGTAGGTTTATTGCCATCCCTCTTCCATTCACCACTAGCTTAGATTCCACTTACCCTAATTTTGACTTGGTTTGACTTGGCACACTAGAGGCACTGCTGGTAGTTTTATCACCATCCCTTTTCCTCCCATCATCAGACGCGGTCTCCCCTTCCCCACTGTTGTCTTTCTTGTCATCTTTGGATATGAGTGGCTCCTCTCCAACATCGAACATCCGATGCATGCGGAAGTTGATGACCTTGACGATGCCAAACATAAGGGCTATAGTAAGACTGTACACCACCCATACTGCTGGATGTGTTGGTGGAAATGCCTGAAAAAAAGAAAAAGAAATTACAAAAAACCATTACATGAAGATAATAGATAGATAGATACATTCTTCATGATAAAATGTCTTGGTTTTTTTATTTGTTTCATTTTGGGGTGATATATGGTTAGGAATCTACTGATACATGATGAAAAGTAAAATTGTTCCTGTAAATGCACAATCTCGATTCTCGATGCAATTTTTTACAGACAGATGCACAATTACTTTCCGTTTATCACCATTCTGACGTACAACAGTGATACTGACAGTAAAACTGATCTCATTCTTAAACCTGTGCTGCTAAATACACAATCAATTACATACCAACATTAATGACATCATATAAACCTATATCATTAAATAGGAGCATTTAATCAAAAATTCTAGATCTTTTGCTTCTCTTTTTAACTCTAACCCCTCTGAATCTCGTGAAAATTAAAGCTGATTTGGACAAGTTTTACACAATCCCCAAACATTTTTCCAAACATTTTGAAATCTTGGTATTATTTGAAGTTTTAGCTGTTATGATAGCAGCATGGTAAGTTTTATTGTGTCAAAATGAACCCCTATATCAAAATATTTTCAAAATTTTCACAATATTTGGAAGTTGACTGTTAATCATACCAAGCAAAAATCATCTGCAGATAAAATGTGGAATTTCTGTCCAATGTACCTTTTTTTTTTCTTCTTTTTAAAAGGCCAAATACATCACAATTTCAAACCTCAACATGTGGGATACTTCAGTAATCACTTTAAATTTACGGATAACTGACATATAAGACATACATGTAAACGATCTGCAATACATGTACATGCTAGCGTTAGATATTTTTTCAAAGCAGGAGTTAGCGCCTTTTTTTTTTTCAAAGCGGGAGATATTTTCTAAAAGCGGGAGATATTGCTACCCTTTCAAGAGATCAGGAGGGCTACCAAAAAGCGAGAGACTCCCACCTACATCGGAAGACTTGACAAGTATGCAATTGCTGTAGTTAGCTATGATCACAAAATTGCTGCCATGGCAGCCGTGACCTGGTGGCTTGCAATACTGGACGTAGGATCTGTGTGGGGAGAAAATCTACATGACAGTGTTGAAAAAGAGTAGAGTATTCCACTCCTAACTGTTTCTAACCTTAAACATCAGTTTTACCTGACACGTCTCAACTTCAAATAACGCTTTTATTTGGAACAATCATTTCAAAACTCTGGAACCCAATTAGTGAAGTAAAAAACAGGCATCCCGGGCCGATTTCACTAACATTAAGCAATGGTCACTAACCAAGATTTGATCACTAACTCCAAAAATAATTGCTAAATAGCAAGTATTTTTAACAATTTAGAAATCATTTTTGGAGTTAGCGATTATAACAGGGGTAAGCGATCATCGCTAAACGTTAGTGCAATCGGCCCCCTCCCCATTTGCAGCATTTCCTGGTTTATTTTTGAATCGAAAATTAACCACTATTCATTTAAACATCAAACACACACAATAATATGCTTTCATGTAGCATGGTAAATTTCCCACCCCATTACCCATGCAAATCAAGCAGCGATTTTATTTCATAATCAAATTACCACCAATCAAAACACAAGGCATCTCAAAGTACACATGTTGTCGGCGACATGAATGGAATACATCAGTGAGTAAGATTACCCTTCACGGAATGAAGATATTGATCAGACTGTTTAAATAATCATGCAATTCTAATCATCTGTGCTACTTCAAATCACATCCAAATATAGAAAATCATGAAATAAAAGCAAATCCTGTCACTACTGCAAAACAAAAGCAAATCGTGTCTCTTTGGTATTAAAAAGCAATCTTAAACTGAACCATATGTTTGAATTCATGACGAAACCCATTGTCAGTCTTTTTCTCCCTCACATGCTTATTTCACATGGCAGATGATGTACATGCAAACAAAAGAATGTCATCAGAAAAGCCAGCCTTTTTCTGTAACATAAATTTATGAATTTGATCACCAATGAGTTTTATATTATTATAAGGATAAATATTGTTGTTTTTGATAATTTTGTTTGTTTGTCCATCTTTCTTATCTCATTAAAAATATGTACTTGATTACATTTAATATCACTTCATACTAGGTTCCAAAGGTTAGTGCAGGCAAACATGTCTTCATATTATTTTATATCATGATTACAATGCTTTGAGCTGTGCAATAATTTGTACTATATTGCACGGCATGAAACAAACCTGTGTGATATCATGATATAAAACAAATATTGAATGCCTATGCAAGTGCAATAGTACAAAATATATCATTCGGTCAAATTTGGTCTGATCCATTTCACTCCGCTAGCTACACCTTGTGAAATAGAAAATTCCAAATTTGACCTCATGATATATTTTGTACTATTGCACTCTCAGGCATTCAATATTTGTATACCAATTGCATATTTCTACAGGAGATACAATTGATCAATTTTCTCACCTAAATAATAAATGTTCGAAACTACGGTACCGTTAAACCAAATGAGACATGGAAAACATGCCTTAAGATAAGTGTGTTTTCATTGACCGTGAATAAGCTCATGTGAAATATGGTCTTCTTTTCATTCCATCAGGATATTACATGTGTTATGGCTGTGACAATAACAAATTAAACAAGTTTTTTCTCTCTTGGTAATTGATTAGCTATGAGGGAACTGTAAGGTATGATTGTATTATTAAAAGAATTCATCTGCTAGCTAACTGGTGTTATAAACAATATTCATAACATTAAATATTTGCAACTGAGGTAAATCACAAACAAGAAAACCCTCGCATTTACACATATAATGTAAGTAGTAAAAACATTTTTTGCTTTGCTCTTTTTTGGGATGGCAAAAAGCAACTTCATTTATCAGCCTCCAATGCCATTTTGTCTTTAGTCAGTACTCAATACATTGTAGGTTTAATAACATTTAATAACATTTAATAAGAAAATAAGAAAATTTAATGTTTATTCAACATTTTGCATGACAATTTTGAGGGGAGTTTATTATGAGGGGGTTCTTTATTACAGATTAATACAGTATTTGACCCTCAGGCTTCCTTGGCAGGAATTAAAAAAAAAAAAAAGGAGAAAACATACCGTACTGAAATTTTAAACATAATATTGTGAACTTCGCAAAAGCTTTAAATTTATCACATGACAAACAGCAATTGGCTTTATTTTTATACCTTCATGACCATTTGTCCGATTTGGCTCAAATTCTGAAATTACTTTTATCTTGTAAATCAGACCTGAAGACAAGATTTGAGTTTAATAATTCAGTTCTGATGAATTTGAAATCGCTTGATGTGGTGACACCAGTTTGCATATCACATAGCGTTATTTAATTTCTGTCAGATATAGGCCTAATTGATATGCAACTCCGATTTATCTAAATGTAGTTTGAATTTAACCATTTTTAATTTTGTATCCTGAATTATATTCTTGAAGCCTTACAGATTCCATGTATTGTATATCCTCCATTCAGTTCTAAATTAAATTTTCCCATTAAATCGTAAGTAAAGACACAGATTTCAGGAAGGTCAAACCTGGTTTACAAGGTTGTTATCTTACCCCGGGGGGGGGGGGGGGGGGGGGCACTCAAATATGAAAGTGACGTACCTGCTCCTACTGGCTTTCGAAATGTAGGGGCAATAGGTGAGAAATACATCGAAAAATAGGGGGTCATTCGGTGTAGTGGGTAAAAAAATGGGGTCATTTTGAGCGATTTGTTGGCAAAAGCGAAAAACAGGGTCATTCAGTGTCAGCTTTTATATAAATAAGCCTAATTTTGACATTTGCGAAATCGCCGATTTTAATTTTCGAAAAAATCGACAAATTAAGCGAAATAAGGGGGTCATTCGGTGTAAGTTCTCGAAAAATCAGGGCAATAGTGGAGAGTCACCATAAAAATGGCTGACTTTCAAAATAATAGGGGGTCATAGGGTGACAGCTCAGTGAAAAGGGGGGTCATTGGGTGAGAGCGGAGCAAAAAAAAGGGGGTCATTGGACAGGAGCATGACGCGTGCCAATATATGGGAGTGCCCCCCCCTCAGGGTATCTTACTCTTGAGATCAGAGTCCACATCAAGTGTATGTGACACTCATACAACATGAATTGGATTTTAGCACAACACTTGTTGAAACTGAGAAAAAGGAGTCAATAAAGAAAAAAATGAGAACAGAAATCATAATGTAGGAAATAATTGACCAAATACATGTACATTCAAAAACTAAAATCACATAATGGTTGCCGCCAGTGTGAGGTGAATCCGGCCACCCCCGTGATAGGGATAAAACCGGATTAAAAATCTTGGCTTACTACTACTAAGTACTACCAGTTAAGCCTTTGTTGATTGATAAAATTTTGCACGAAAATACGGCTAATGATGATTAATTAAATTAGTTTTGGTAACCAGTTTACAAAAACAATGTACATCTTTGAGCATGCCGGTATTCAAAAAGCTGTAGAAATCATGTGTATTAAACAGTAACGCCACCCAACTTCACAAAATATCATTCCACAAAATCGAGAATATCGCAAATCGTAAGTCCAAATACGTCTTTGTCCTGAGTTAGCTATGATCACGAAAAGCGTCTACCCATTGGCCTGCATTAGTGAACATTATATTGGTGGTTTGCGAGGGGCCCCGTGTTTGAATTCGGCGAGGGGGGGGTGCTCTTAATAAAAGTGTCAGGGTTAATTAATGTGTTAGCCAGAGTCCCATCCACCTGCCTTTCAGAAGATTTCAAATGTGGTGAAAAATCCTAAACCAGTTCTAAAGCCAAACACTTTTCAGACTAACAAATTTACAAATTGGTTCACAAACCACAAGTCTGGCCTGTTGGTGGTTCATTTAAAGGAGTTCAGCAAAAAAAATGGTTACCTTACTATGATATTGGTTCAAATGGGACCATGGTTAAAAGAGTGATTGAAGTGATATAAAAAAAAAAGACATTGGGATTGGGGGTCTCCGGTCTAAAGTCAACTTTCTGATAATTTGTAGGATTTTTCCTTTTGACCTTGACCTGATACACCAGGTGACACCTTAGGCCAAAGACTATTCATGAGCTATTAATTTTTACACAGGCAATAAACTCTCGCTTTATCACTCCGTGAGAAAAAACTTTATCCCTCAAAACTCCACTCACATTCGTTGAATCTCTACATGTTTTGCATCAGTGTGAATTCGGTATTTCGCAAATCATGATCAGGAGCTTGACCTGAGGATGTACATACACAACAAATGGCGATCTTATTTAATATTTTCATTCACTTTTTACATAAATGATGAATCATTTTAAATTTCGAGGAGGATTTGCTCAAGTTTGAATTAAGAAGTGCCCAAAATTAAAGCTTGGGCTTTGAACAACAAACTACAACTCAATGACAATAAGACTGAGATATTACATTTCCATTCTCGCTTTGTCGACTGTGAACCACTTCCACCTGTGAAGATTGGTGATACGTACATGTACGTATATCAATCCCAGTCCTGAAGCCCGCAATCTCGGTGTCACTTTTCGACAGCCATCTCTTGCTAAAGACTCACATAAGCAACGTTTGTCGCAGTGGCTGGGCATTTATCTATAAGCTTGGCAGAATTAGGAAATACCTCAACAATGCTACAACTGAGCGTCATAACTTCACGCCTCGACTGCTGTAATTCCCTCCTAGTGGGCCTTCCTGACAAAGATCTTCAAAAACTCCAAAGACTCCAGAACGCTTCGGCCCTTCTTGTCACACTGACTAAACGCAGAGATCACATCAAACCGGTGTTACAGGACCTCCACTGGCTGCCCATATCAAAGCGCATAGAATACAAGATCCTCCTTCTAGTATTTAGGACTTTCCATGATCACTCTCCTACTTACCTTGCAAATTTGCTCAGCCGCTATGTACCAGCTCGGACTCTGAGATCCTCATCTCAAGTCTCTTTTGAATTCCCTTCGCAGCGTCCAAGAACAAATTTCTACGGACAAAGATCATTCGCCAACTCTGGAACAATTTGCCTTCATTAATCAGGAACGCTGCTCCAGTAATGACTACTAGTCAGTTTAAGCGTATTCTCAAGACTCTATTTTTGAGGACTATTTTGAGTGACTGCATGTGAAATTAACTTTACCATTTTTCTCCTATTGTCAATGATTGTACTTGATTCTGTTTGTAACAATGTGTATTTGTAAAATTGTATTGTATATTTAAGATTATTAATTATAAATATTCGAACATATAGGCTAAAAATTTACAGATTTTTAAAACATATTTTTATACACAAATATGATTTTTAAAGAAAGTTTGTTAAAATCAATGCACAAAAAACAAGAATTACACCCAATTAAAAAACACACAAATTAAAAAGTACAAACTACTGCAATTGCAGGAATTTTTAGACGACCGCAGGTGGATACCTGCAGCCTACCCATGAGGTTGAAAACTGCATGAGTTTACAATATTTAAAAAAAAAAAATTGGTAAAAACACCGAGAAATATACATCAATCAATCATATTAAAAACACTGTTGAGCTGCGGACACTGGCAAGAATGCGTTTGAAGCCTTTGCATTTTCAAAAATCTTCAAGTCCAAGCTAACCAATGAAAAGGACCACAGCACTCACAAAAGGTCGCAATTTAACACAATACACGATACAACACTGTCAACATGTGGGATACCCCGCTGTACAATTTGCCTATCTTTTCTGTACGGTACATGTGTGAAGCACATGCTAATAATGACGTCATTACAAATTTTCTCTTGATGTCGCCATGACACGTCAATGCATGTGTGTCAGGTATATTAAAATATATATAGTAGTAGTCCGGTTTGTTTACGTTTTTTGAAACAGCCATTGACAGCTGATTGCGCGAGAATTTGGGCAAGAAACTTGAATTCAATTAAATTTTATGGTCGATTTTTCCGTAATACTGCAAGTTTGTGACTGTAAAATTGGTTTATTCTATGCTAATTTCATTCTAAACACACTTTGGTTGGAAACGGCTGGCGAGTGTAAGCTTAAAAGAATGATCGCCAATTGCTTGTAGCATTCAATTTTTGTTCGCATCATGACAAAAAATACTCGCTGAAATGGTAGTACACGGCTCGAGTGTGTATTTCCATCTGAAATACACACTCAGCATTCCGCAGCAATCGTGCTGTAGCCCTAAGCACAGGCATAAATTTCTGTCTGCTGCAACTCTGATCGTCTTGCATTTTTACTCCAATTTACTCCACTTAGCTATAGGCGAATTCCAGCGTGACAGGCGTGACTTTTGCATGAACCTTTTTTTCTCAGAATAGCTGGTAAATTTTATCTAAAGGCGATACCACGGAAATATTCCTATATGTTATAGTAAACATTTGATATTGGATGCAAAAAGTGA
>JXSR01S002066.1:0-10325 GCA_000969725.1 Ophiothrix spiculata
TTATAAAAGTTGCGCACAAGTATGTTCTTTCAAATAAAAAAATAAAAATTGGGGGTCACGGACCTAATTTTGTAGAAAAATACTAAAATATGGCCATTTTTAGCTTCAAAACACTACTCAGAGAATATGCACATGCGTAGTGCGGGACTAACCAACTCGGAAACTGGCGCGTACTGGTACGCGTGAACGGCGCATGGACCAAACGCCTTAACATATCATTAGAGTTATCAATATTTTATTCCTGAAGTTGAAATCTGCAATTGTTGTTCTCCCAAAATTTCACATATACTGTCAGTGTTCCCAACTTTTGGGACGTGCATGTGCCAAAATCATGTGTTGAGGCTGAAAATTGGCTAAATAAAGCATCTTTTTCCCCATACATCATGTACATATCTTCGAAAACCTTTTACGCAAATTTCCTCGGCTTCTGCGCTATAGCGCTACTACATAATTCGAAGCATTTTCTACGTGAATAGCCTATTATAAATTTTTTAATAAGGAAAACTTAACCTAACAAATGTAATTTCAAGATGAAGACATTTCATAAATCTTGTCATTTTTTATGCGAGGTACTTTTAACGTTCTGAGTTATTGGGACGTGCCTCAGACATGTATGGCAAAATCAGGCAGTCAAGTACTTTAGTATGTAAATCTTTTTTCTTGAAAAATGTGGTACTTCGATGGCTCTATTTTAGAACTTCCCACTTCCAACATTTGCACGAAATAGGACAAATTTGGTATATTTGACAAACTCGGGCGGTGAAAATTGTCACAGGAAAATAAAATATCTATTAAAAAATGACCCAAATAGCTTACATTGATGGCCTTGAATATAGTTACATGATTAATGCTTTTTCAAATTTTAAGAGTTACCACCCTATCCAAATACAACTTGAGCCACTCTCCACGTTGATGTCAGTAAAGGTTGAAATTAGCATAAATGTTCGTCAAATCAACGACTAATTAAAAAGAGTTGCAATGAATTTGAGAAAAAACAGCCTTTAATACAGCGCTATTACTAGTATTAAATGTGGTTTTAATGCAGCAAATTAATGTTCTGATTTGTTAATAGATAGACACATTATACAACAGGTGCCGATGTTTGCATATACACTGGCAAGAGTAACATGGATATCCCCTACTTTAATTTATAATCAAAATCGAATCATTTGTTATTAATCATTGTAATCGTGACACTGATTTATACCATCATTCTACTGATTTCCTTAGAATTCATTAAAATTAACAATGATAATAGCGCTGCAAATACCTGCTGATGAGAAGTTGATTTGCGGATATGTGGATCTCAAATATGATGAATTACGTATTGAGATATCCAGGACGTAGGTCGCAAATCTAGATCACCATCGGTATGATCACAAAATGTGGCATCATGACCTTGGATGTGAGAAGATCAAAATGATAGATATGTATTAGTTTTATCTACAGCATCAAACAGACAGCTGCATACTTTGGTTGGTATTCATTTCCATAGATTATTTCCTTTTGTTTTTGTAACTAGCCGAGTGAGCGTTTTTTGTTTTTGTTTTTTTTTGTTTTTTGATGCAGATTTCTATCAAATTTTGGAAACAGCGGAGGTGAGCTTGAAGGCAGGCATTATTACAATAACATTGCAACATTTCGTATTAATATTTTCAGAAAACATGTTAACCTTCGTTTTGTATTTTAGGTATTTCAGCATGCCTCGTGAAGAGCCAATGATTTCAGACACAATTATTGTTTTACTCCCCCTAAAAAGGGTTTGCATAGTATGATAAGCATCAGTTTACGCTTTTGCTGACTACCTTTGGTAAAAGAAATATTAAATATAAAGTAGATCCAACGGACAAGGTACAAAACACATCAAGGATCAAATTTGATACAGAAGGTTACTTAGAGTACAATTTAATTAAATAATTAGAGAAAAACAAAGTAAGCTAACTCAATGTGGGGAGGATAACAACATAAGCCTAATGTAAACGGACTGCACGAGCTTTCGGAAACGGTATACTTTCCTTCGTCTGGTTCACAAGAACATATAAACAAGAAATATAAACAAATAAAACTACAACAACATTATCAAGTTTAATGTTGTTGTAGTTGTATTTGTTTATATTTTTTGTTTATATGTTCCTTTTTTGAAATTAGCGTAAATTTTCGTCAAATCAACGACTAATTAAAAAGAGTTGCATTGAATTTAAAAAAAAAAGAAGAAAAGAAAAAAAAAACAGCCTTTCATACAGCGCTATTACTAGTATTAAAGTTGGTTTTATTGCAACAAATTAAAGTTTCTGATTTGTTAATTGGAAATAGATAGATAGACACATTACACAACAGGTGCCTGTGTTTGCAGATACTGGCAAGAGTAACATGAATATCCATTACGATTTATTTTATTAATTATGATAAATTCTTGAAATAAAATCACACCAATCATTTTTCTTTTATATGGAAATTAAACTGTCAACTGACAATTAAAAATAGAGATTGCTCAAACAGATATAATTAGATTCAATACATACAAAAATAGATAGTAATTAAATGATAAGTTAATGTTTAAGAGAAACAATTCAGTAGCACCTGTCTTGAGTAGCCTTCAACCCCAGATCTGACTATCCATCACTTGGACCTCGGAAACAATTTTCTGTATTGTTTACAATGGTATTGTAAAAGCAAATAGTACTAGTCGGGACAAAAATGTTAAAAAAATATACAGTATGTCCCAGAATGAGTTTTATCAAAATTGTAACGCTTCATTATTCAAAAACAAAACACTTATGACAAAGTAAATTGGTGACAATAATGTACAATGTCTTCTCCTGCTTTGTTGCAAAAATGAGCAAAATCCATGCATTATTTTGTTTACAAATGAGTATCAGAAGCTCCGATTGAGTTTGGACACTTTTCCCAGTTTGTGGAAGTTGCAAAGTTCATGGTAATTTACAGCATAAGCATGCAACAAAGAACGTTATCTTTACAGACATATTCATGATATTTTTTCAATTATAAATGTCTGTGTATCGAAGATAATTTCTTATCATTGTTCTCGATTTGGAATTACTGTGATCAAGAGTCAAATGGCTTTAATGCGACCCATCATATCAATAGGTACCTTAAGGTCGACATAATGTACTACGTGATGGTCATTGAAGCTGAGCTTAGTCATAGATTCCGTCAAAGGTCATTTGTTTTCCTTTTACGTGTCTTTTATTAGGTAACATTATTCGATACATAAAATAATGTGTTAAAAACCAAGATAACAAAGTTTTACTCAAAACAAAACTTTAAGGGTACGAGGAATCCAAATGCTCAGGAAAATGTGAATCCTACCTATTTTTTAATCATGAAAAGATAAATAGTTTCCACTGCCTTTGCGGGGACTCGAACCATGGATTATTGCAGGGGTTAGTCATGCATTACGAAGCGAGAGATCTACCGCTGAGCTATCAAGGCAGCGTTGTGATCGTGAACTAAAATTTAAAACATAACCATTAGAATGCCGTATTTTTCTTTTGTTTACATAAAAATTGCAATTTTCGCCTCATTTGAATGCTCAATTTGTAAGTAAATTATGCGAATGCATGTATCAGACAAAACGTAGATAATGTAGTAGTTAAAACAGGCAATTCACAGCTCAAACAGGGCAAACTCAGAGTCGTAATTCACGTCCGGGTTTTCGGGCTAAACAACGCGGGTTTGTTACATTATCATTCAAAATCAACTTAGCATATTTATAAAATATTGTTTGTAATTCAATAAGAAGTATTAAGCCTACAATCTGTCAAAATTTGAAACCAGTCGAATTGTTCGAACATCATGAAATTATGAGGTTTCGGCGAAAAAGGGTCAACTTTTTCGAAATAGTCTTTAGGCGTCATTTTGACCTTGATAATGGACGTGAAATCACTAGTAAAGTTCCATGTATCAACTAAAGACTCTATTCAATATGTACGCCAAAAATTGTGATATTCTAATAGGTGTAAGTAGGTAAAAACTTGCAGTAAACATGACATTCAGCCGAGCGAGACGTTTTTAGGGACTGTAGCCTTAAACTCGATTTTTTAAGACCTATAGTCTTTCGATTCAGCCCAATTCCTTTTATTAATTTGTATGTAACTTTGTAACCGAACATCTAATAACCAAAAGCAAATGAAATTCTAAAGCTTAAAATCTTAGCTCTCAGATGACACCAAAATATCAGTATTGATTTTGGGACGATTAAAGGTACCTTTCGATATGATGGGGCACAAATAAATGCAAACACATAATGACACCCTATAGTGGTAGATAGGTGACAAATGGACCCGAAATCGCGCTTATCATCCAAGTCAAAGCATGCTTTCATCGAACAATAGCACCCTGACAGAAAAGTAGCAAATTTTAACATAACCAAGTTTATAGTACATGTTAACTTTGTAAAATTTGTTAGCAAACCAAACAATGCCAGACCTACATGTGTATTCTTTTATTGGCATCCAACGGAGACTTGTTTGTCACTGTTTTTATTCAATATAACATCATGCTAGCTGATACGTACTATCGCAATCGCTTTGTGGGAAGTCGGGCCGCCAAGTGAGTTTGCTGGGATTATATAGTCCAACAGAATCTAATTTCAACCCATTAATTTGTCTCTTCGTCAGACGATCGCGTCTCACTTATTATTGCTGCACAGAAACAAAGGTGCATAGCATTGACTGTAAAAGAGATGACAACACCAAGGGATCATGTCACTTCCTATTTACAAGTCAACTGTGAGAGATTCCTAAACTTAATGTAAGTTACAATCAAAAAGTGATTGAATCTACTGGAGAGGTCTATTAAATTTTGATATACCAATTTGTCATATGTTTGCTCAGGTCTTCCATGACCAGAATAACACGTAGAACATTCAAAAGACACACAGCTGATGCGCAGCTGGATGAAGCCCACCCTGAATTGGTTGCGACAGAACCCAACGGGTTGCTCAGCTTGAGCAGTGTAAAAAGACACAAACGCAAAGATTATTAAATGCAAACAAACATTCTTTTGATGAAGAGATGTTTGTGCGACATAATTGTATCTAAAATGCACATGACGTTGGATAGTCACCCGAGCCATTGCAGAATCTTATTTCATCTACCAGATTTCCAATGCATGCTGTCTTTACACTTACACAGAATATTATTAGTAACTTAGGACTAACTCAAATCCTATCTAATATAGTTTTTCAGTTGAGAATATACACTGAAAAATTAGCTATTAAAAAGAATATAGCTATCAGCTACAGTATATTGATAGAATTTAATAATGATACTTCAATAGAATCATGGAAAGGAGTACGCAGGCTACGTAAACTTACGAAATACTATTTCATTTAATTCTAATTCAAAGGGAAAAAGGGGAACGTACACCTGAACAAATGCGAGTCAGTCCATTTCAATCTTATACATGTGGGTAAGGTAACTTTTTGAACTGATGCACAAGGCCAAAGAGATTCAAAGAAGCTCAGGGGTCGAACTAAGCTGAACTGTTACCTAGCCACAAATGTATAGCTGTATCTGAGCTATTAACTGTTTCTAGACATGTATCTCTGAATACAGAGGTGTAACTCCAGTTGGCTTAGGATGGGCAAACCCGTGTACAAACAGAAAAAGTTGTGCTAAAAAGGGAACATGGTTAACAGGTTGGGTTAAATTTTGCACAATGTTGGGTAAAATTTGACACAATGTTTGGTAATGGTGCACGTTTTACCCAACATTGTATCACATTTTACCCAACATTGTGCAAAATTTAACCCAACCTGTTAACCATGTTCCCTTTTTAACAAAACTTTTTTCTGTGTGTATATACCTCCGAAGTGGATGGGGCATAGCAGTGATAATATGCAACAATACCCAAATAAAGCAGAACTTGTTACTATCAAGACAGGGGTATCGTATGTTTTGTTGCAAGTACTTAATTCATTATTTGTCCACGCTGGAACCAATTGTATAATTTGAATCAATAGAACAAAATGTTGAAGTTGCTAAGAGAAACTTCAAGAAGCCTGGTATTTCTAGAATTAGATTAAGGAAAAACCTAGTATTTATTGGAACTAGACCTGACCAAATTCAAATGATAACAATCGGTCCTTGACAGCTAATTCTATCAAATCCTGGCGGCAAATTCTATGTCTCTCGAATGGATTATAGTATTTAGAGCTCAGGAGTATTGGAAATTATAACACTTGTCCACTACTGTTTTCATCTCCGAACCAGAGCAGTAGCTGACTCTGAGTTGCCGAAATCTTAAACATGCTAAAGGCTATGAAAAGGAAAGCATTACCTCTTCAATACTGAAGTAAAATATGACATTGCCAACTTCTCTTGCGGTCAATATCTTGAGAAGAAGCAATCAATTACTGAAATGTCATAATAGCATTATTATAGTCAAAAGTATCGATCAAACATCAACAGAGCTATTATTTACAACTGTCCATTAGACCTCCAATCTCAAACACTAATAATTATATTAATTAAAAAAACAATGATCCTATCATTTAGTCATCAAACCTAAGTCACGCAATATTCAGCTTGTGCATATCCCGAAATGAAATCTTATTTGACTCCAACATACGGGTACTTTGATAGTATCATGCGCACAACGCAATGATCTGGTCGACGACGCAGGATACATTCAACGCACTAATCAGAATGCATTAGGGGATACTGCGTATGTTGTCTATTTACTAAGACTATGATGGCATCTGTACAAAACAAATTCCCTAAGGCATCAAAATTAGAAAAGTGGGAAAATGACTGATGGTTTATTTGGTCTTTCTGACTTTGAAATGATGAATTATTTCCTTTTAAGAGACATCTCTCCTAATTTCTTCCGGTCAAAAGATGATTTTATATTTTCTCTTAGATTATGACACGTGACTGTCGCGCAGACATCATCACAAATTTACTAGAGCATTGTAGAGTGACTATTTAATAGAAAATAAATATGTAACATGATATAAGAATTTCAAATGTTTTGAGCTAGTTTCGATCTTAATCCTGAGGCATTATGAAGATGTTTAATTAATATTCTATAGAAATGGCTAGTTAGAATACACCACGCATAGTTTCATTTTGGCAAAGCAGTGGATTAAATCTCTATTTGCCCTCATAAAAAAATTAAATATTGTCCATTTTACAAGATGTTTCAAAAAGACATCTATCAACACTGACATTCAATTTATTTAAATTCTTTTGAAATCGCTCACTGAAAACTACTCCAGAATAACACAACCTCCAACTTAAATAGCGACAAAAATAAGTACTCAGAGATGGATACATCATAAACCTAATTTAGAGGGATTTTTGAGTTGCATATGGACATTCACGAAACTTGGTGCGCTAATTTAAAAAGCATGTAAACTAGCCAAAGTAGCATAGAATTAAAAACAAACTTGCACTGTGAAGAATAAATTTTGAAATTAAAAAAAAAAAAAAATTCTTTGAGAAGTTTTGGGCAAAACATATTTGTCAAATTTGATGAATGTGAGTTTTGATGTGTTAACTTTCAGATTTTATCAGCAAATAGACATGTAGTTAGGTAGTTAGGTAAAACAACCAGCACGTAGATGAAAGTGACCTCAAGGCTTAAAAATGAACGAGTTTTGTTTCAAATGTAATAAAACATTGTAAAATGAAGGATTGTTATTCCCAACAATTAAACATATCTTCTTTGAAATTCTGAATGTTTTTATCCACATCTCCAGTTTTTATTTGTTAACCCACTTAGAGATTCAAAGCCCGACTTTATCCAACAGGTAACGTCAAGGAGAAAAAAATCTCGTCACCAAGTTTTTCTTATATTTTTTGAGATCGGAAAATTAAACTGATCATTATAAGCTCATTTGCATATGACCTATACCTTGGCTATTACTTCTTTTGAAGAGTGGAACGAAACTTGGAGATTTTATTCTTTGACATGCTTAGCTCGTTTATATAATTTATACTAAATTGAATAATAACACACACTTCTATAGCGGGTTTCATTTTCATTCTTCTTAGTTATTTTTACTCAATAAAAGTTGCATTGATGGACTTCAGTAATTAATGACATCTTTATAAAAGATCTGCAAATTGTGCTCAGGTGTTAGAGCAGTTATTTAAATTTAGATAACGAAGGAGCAAAGCAGGAACAACAGATTGTCATACTTGCTGACGATCGTCGTACTTGGAGAAATCTTGTGGTCGCCTGCTCTGCAGTCGATTGATGATGATTTAAATTCAACATTGATAAGGACCAGCAACTACCTTTCTGTTACTTCCTTCTTGATAACAATCGCCGGAGCCACTGCTAAAAAGTTTTCTTTTCTTGAAAAGTGTTGGATTTTTTGTAACTCTAAAGCAGGGCTGGACATAAGCACCCGCCCGATTGCCAATGGTGGGCGGGTAAAAATTGAAAGTTACCTTCCCGACATCATGGATACGGCAGGTATTTTTTTATTTTTTTGTATATGTTGAGTCCATTTTGAATAGACCACATTTAATGATCTCCTCTAGTTTACCTTGAGTAGGGATGGGCCTCTATGAAATTTAGAAATGTCACCAATAAAATATCAAGGTTTAAGAAAAGAGACCTAGCCATATACTAAATTTCTCAAAAAAGAAGCAACTTTTACACAAAATATACACAAAGTTTTCGAGTTTTGTGAAAAAAACTCAAAATGTATGCTATTTGTATCAATTTTAAAATCTTTGTGATGTTTTGTTCGTAAAATGTTAAGATATGGACAGGTAAATTTTTTGTCGGGCGGGAAACTTTGGTAATTTACCTGCCCGACTGGCTAATACGTAAACATACCAATGTCCAGACTTGTTCTAAAGGTTAATTTCCTAAATAAGAAATACTTAGACAGGATATATTGCCACAATTCCCAAAAATGTGTAATATTTACATCTTCTTTTTGGAGACAGATGGCAAAATTTATCTGGAATAACCATTTGTCATGATGGTATGGTATGACGTTCACGATAACTGTTGTTCACGATATAGCAAAAGTGAATTTTTTTGTCATCATGACATGTGTTGCATATCCACCGGTGTCCTCATCAGTTGTTGATTTCTGCATAGAATGTGGTATATTGGTCACTTGCTGGTGGTCACTCTGCTTCATGCTGGTCTCTATGATTGGCCAGCTGCAGGATATACAAACCAAATCACAAATTTGTTAGTTTGTATCGCACGCGTACTTTAAATTAAATAAGAGTAATTATTAACAAGTTAAAAAGTTAAATGTTTTGAATACTATTGCATTTTAAGTGTGGGTCGTACTGTGAGGATAATGTTACGGTCGCTGTCTAATAAAGATAAACGTGCAACTTTAAAACAAAGATGGATTGAAACTCATTATGCATTTTGTGAAATTAAGTGAACACCACGGGGTAAACGCGATGTTATACCTGCATCCGATATCATCTAACATGTCTTTAATGAGTCTTAAGTTTTTTGAGGGGCTAAATCAATCAAAATAAATTAATCATTTCATTCAGGTATATGCAAATGTAATATACCGTATGCAAACTAAACGTAAATCATGTTGGTTATAAATATTCATTTTCAGTAAGATCTTTTGCTGATTTGAGAAGATTACAAATTGGAAAACACATCGAGACATGGACGAATTAAGAACTGTGTTGGTGCTCTTAGGAAAGATAATTTGATTGATAACGGCAGACCATTGTCTGTTAGATTTTACAATATGATAATGTAGATAAAGAACTTGATTTTTCAATCAAAATTTGTGACAACATTAATGCAATAGCTGCTTTATCCAATATTGTCTAAGGGCATTACGTTCAAACGGATTCAGCGCGGGTTTTTGGTATATCCTTCATGTAAATCTGCACGAATTTTTTCCATGGTGTAATCATTCTTGAAAAACTGCACGAAATTTGTCCATCGTGTAGTTCCTTGTTACCACTGCACGTTATAATCAGAAAAAACCTTTAGTTTTATTTATGTATGTAGTATGTAGAGACCAGTCTGAATTTTATATTTGTTTTGTTTTTTTATTTTTTCAAGCAATATTAGTGCCCCTGTGTCAGTCAGTATATTAGTACCTTGCATTCCAAATTCATTACTAAATAGCATCCTTATTTGTCTTATATTTGTTTTCTTTTTCTATTTTTTCAAGCCATAGTGCCGCTGTGTCAGTCAGTCTGTCAGTATCTTGCATTCACAATTCATTACTTATACCATCCTTTAATTTATCTTATATTTGTTTTTCTTTTTCTATTATTTTAAGCCATAGTGCCGCTGTGTCAGTCAGTCTGTCAGTATCTTGCATTCACAATTCATTACTTATAACA
>JXSR01S002066.1:28853-41538 GCA_000969725.1 Ophiothrix spiculata
CGAAAACCATTGAGCATTCTGGACTCGGAATGTACATAGTGTATACAATTTGTATCAAAGTCATCCATTGCTCTTTGTTTTTACAACAAATACTCTGATTAAATAATCTTCAAATGCACCGCGCATAGTTTCCTGTGGCCAAGCAATGGATAAACTCTCCATTTGCCCTCACGAAAAATTCAAATGGTGTCCATCTTACAAAATGTTTTAAAAAACATATGTCCCTGCACGGAAAACTATCTCGGAGTACTAATATACACATCCTCAGGCTTGGAATCTTTTGAAATAGCGACAAAAATAAATACTCGAGATGTACATATTTTATACACCTGCAAGCTGGTTAGCAAAATAATTGTTGTATATATACGTAGATATGTGGTATTTTGATTTAGGGCACATCATTAGTGTATGTTCTAAATATATAGGCCCGGCCTTCTTTGCTGACCTGAGGCTTACTAATATTTGTGTGACTACTTTTAAAGGAGCTTAGTCCAATTTTTCAAAAACTAGTTTTCAATGTCATATAAATGATGGCCACTAAAGAGGTCTAAGTTAAAATTTCAGCTGAATCGCCCAAACCGATTTGATTTTATGGGCAATTTTGTATTTCAGATCCAGATTACTGTTCAAAACTTATTATGGATACCATAATAGCGAACCATTTTGAAGACCAGATTGAAGCAATCGGACCAGGCTCCTTTGAATTGCTGCGCATCTTTCTAGATAGCAATATGGTCAGAAGCTAGTTCACGATTATCAAAATGTTTTTGCGCATAATTTTCTTTTTGACATTTACGTTAAAATCATCCAGCTCTGTCACCAGTTTCTTACGTTGATGTAATTTTTCGATAATTTCGCCAAATTCGTCGAAGTTTTGCGATTTTGTTTTTGCCATTTTGACCCGGAAAGACTCTACTTTTTATGGATGTCACCCAAAGACTCCACAAGTTGCACTTTGTCAGTGAAAGGCCAACCTTTTTGACCAATTTTGTCATCGAAAGACCCCTATTCTTAGGTGCTTGGTGGCATTCATACGTCATTCTCATGCCCACCCCAGGCAGCTACCTTTCTATTACTTCTTGTTTGACAACAATCACCAGAGCTTCTGTTCGAGAAGAGCTTGAATTTTGGCGACTCTAACGTAGCTCTTGCTCAGAGCTGTCCACTACCCTCTGCAGAGAATCAAAAGTGTGCTGAAAAGACAGCCTTCGCCCAGCCATTGCTGGGTCCGTGGGAGGGGCGGTCTGTGGGAACGGTACTAGTTCTACTCTAACGATGAATTTCTAGAAAACAAGGAAAAAATCCAAGGCAAGATATTTTTGAAAAACTCTTTAATTCTAGGATCTTTTAGAGGGAGGATATCAAAATTGAGCTGGAATAGCCAAGTCATATAAAACATGTAAAAAGTGAAAATGTTGTATCATCTTTTAATTAATATAAGCAATTATTGCATACCAAAGTCTAACGGTGTCAGCAGTTGTTGATTTCTGCATAGAATGTGGTAAATTGGTCGCTTGCTGGTGGTCACTCTCCCCATGCTGGTCTCCATGATTATATTTCCGGACTAAAATTAATCCGATTCTGAGTTTTGAAAATAAAGTTCTTAGGCCGTATATTGTAAGCAGTGATTATTTTTTTGAAGACGCTATCAACATGATCAAAAACGAGTTGATAATTCCAATGCCATTATTGAGATGTCAGGTTCTTACATTCTACCGTGCTTTAAATCTACCCAAGTCGGTCTTTTAGTATTATAACTCCATGTTCATACCAAGCAGTCAAACAAACCTAAAGTGATTTACGATCCAATATGTCTAGTGAAAAACACCATGGCAACACCATCCAGAAACCTTTTCAAATGCCCATTGTTTTCGAATTAGGTATTGACGTATTGACGTTTTTGTCACCAGATTCAGTATAATTATAAAATAACATGTTGAGTGGTTTTGTTTTATGGTACTAGATTAATTGGACACACTTCTAATTGACTGAATACGTTATGATAATTATTAAAATGATTTTTCCATGTAGTTTTAATTGCTAATTTTTTGTAGCATTAGTGTAGTTGAACGAGAACAGTGGCGTGTATAGGAAACGGCGCCCCGCTAATACTACTGTACGTTAAATGTGTATGATACTGCGAGGAAAACAAAAAAGTGATTGAACTCATTTATGAATTTTTAAATTAATGTGAACATTACGAGGTAAACGCTATGTTACACCAGATATCATGGATGGCATATCTTCTAAATATACCGTATGCAAACTAAAAATACATCACGGTGGTTTATTAATATTCTCTTCCTATAAGGTCTTTTGTAAGTGCTGATTCGGGAAGATTAAAAATTGGAAAATACAAACAAGACATGAACGAAGTTCGTTCATGTCTTGTTCAACGAAGCAGTGCTGGAACGAAGTAAAGTCGGTTGCCCCGGGCTGATGTTCTTAAGAAAGATGATTTGATTGATAACGACAAAGTAAATAAGAGTCTTTCTTCATTTCACTCGCTTGATTTGTCCATTTTCTGCGAGATTTTTCAATACTGATAATAAGATAGATATAGAACTTGATTTTCAATCAAAATTTGTGACAACATCAATGCGATAGCTGCTACATCCAATATCTTGTCGAAGTATGGGCGTCATTTCATTTTGGGGTGTGTGTGTGGGGGGGGGGGGGGGGAGTCCAGAGGGCAAATTTTCAAAACCGTGGGGGGACACTTAATATTGTGTGAGGGGACACACAAAATCATGGGGGGGAACGTGTCCCCCTGTCCCCCCATGAAATGACGCCCATGTGTCGAAGTGAATTACGTCCGAACGGATTCCGCATTCTATTTTATGATATGAGAGTTTATACTTTCAAAAAAGCTACATGTACTTCTAATGCTACCATTTTAAACTTTGCTACTAAAAACCACCGGAATAGTGGGATTTTTACACAGTGTTTATATATATCATTATTGTAAATTTGCCAAGGGATTATATATAGCACGAAAGAAAAGGCAGCCATTGCAATCACTGACAAATCCAAACATTTTTTATCCTGAGTTGAACCCGCAATTTTAACAATCTACCAATATTGAACTTTTCTTTCTCCATGTTCAAGATATTACCGATGGAGTGGAAGGACATGTCTTGCTTTATTTTGATATTTGTGTAATTTCTATATTGATGACATTTAGTAAAGTGCATTCCCTTTTGTAGTCTTATTTGTATGGGGATTTGTATTAAAAGAAATACACACATGGTCATGACATTTTTACCTAAACTTAACTTTTCCATTTATTATGTGAACAAATATGAATAGAATTGATCAAAGAAAAGTAGGAGTTGACAAATCCACATGCCCTATTCATGACAAATAATACATAAGCATAATCTGTAAAAGCTAAAGGTGTGTTTATAAAACAAATAGTTGTAAGAAGTGAACTTCTGTGGTGAAATTCAATAGTAGCTTTATTTCAATAAATTTTCGGAGGCATTGGCTCTCGTAAACATACACCTGTGCAAATTGCTTTGTATCCAAATATATCGCATTGGCCAACAAATAAACATTAACTCTTATCTTCCTAAGGAGGGGATGGTTACCACCACCACTACCCCACCACCACAACCCCAACGGTTTTTCGCCTATTGCATCAAAGCGCAAAACAAACTCCCTATAGGCATTTAAGTACCTTCTTTTACATCCTTTGTGGTCATTTTGTTGAAAAACTATGATATTACATGTAAAAGTGCACCGATGTACTTACAAAGAAAATCATAAATGATACAAGCAAACCACAGTGGAACCTCGTTAACACAAAATCCCTGGGGCCGAGGATTTTATTTTGTGTTATCAGGATGTTGTGTTATCCATCTGAATTCACATAGAAGATCAAAACTAGGGACCAAACAAACATTTTGAGTTTTTGTGCTAACAGATTTTGTGTTAGCGAGGTTCCACTATATAGATGTTTTCATGGGTGTCATGGACGTCAGGAATGCAGACTTTATATCTGTAGGCAAACCACACACCCTGCAAGTTGAAATTGTAACAAGATAATGATGGCATCATCGTGACAAATAGTTGCCAATACAGGTAATTACATCAGTTACAAAGATCATTGGCGCAGCTGTTTCTTCTCTCCAAGTCGTCTCAGAAAAGATATGACTGAAGGTTGCCCAAATACTGTAGCTGCCCGTCGTCATGCTCCATTTTTATGCTACAAATGGTGCTTATAGTATGGTTATGATGGTACAGATAAAAGGGATGAAGAAAGGACCATATGTTGCTGTGTAAGACGAGTCGTTTTAATAACTTATAATACACTATCACTGCCCATATAGTTGGAATACAAATATTGTTACCACTTTTTATGGTCAGATTTGATAGGTAATCTAGTTAAGGCTACAGTCTCTAAAAACGTCTCGCTCGGCTGAATGTCACGTTTACTGCAAGTTTTTACCTACTTACACCTATCAGAATATCCCAATTTTGAGCTTAAATATTGAATAGAGTCTCTAGTTTATACATGGAACTTTACGAGGGATTTCACGTCTATTATCAAGGTCAGAATGACGCCTAAAGACTACTTCGAAAAAGTTGACCCTTTTTCGCCGAAACCTCATAATTTCATGATGTTCGAACAATTCGACTGGTTTCAAATTTTGACAGATTATAGGCTTGATGCTTCTTATTGAATTACAAACAATATTTTATAAATATGCTGAATTGAATTTTGAAATAGGGTTGTGTTGAACGTGGAATGGTCCCTGGCGCTATGACATCTTAAAAACCTTTCATTCTTAAAATTCACAATGTTTTTACTCCAACTGTATAGGCAACAGTGTAACATAGAGTATTCAAACGCCAGCTTTTTCACTTGCACCATTCTGGCATATATGATATTTGTAGGACCTCGTCGTCCTGGGTGGAGAAGTCTAATGATGAGTTATGTCACTTGCCTCCTCCACGGGTGGGTGAGCAGACCAGGTATTATACAGTAACTAAATTCCCTCCTTCCCGATTCATTATCCAATATTATTGTGCGTAAGGTTTTCAAAATAAATCAAATTGGCAACATTCACAAAGCTTACGCAACGTTTATTTTTGCAACGTATTCAAACCAGCCATTTTACTTGCGCCATTCTGGCTTATTATAAGACTTCGTCGTCCTGGGTGGAAAAGTCTAATGATAAGTTATGTCACTTGCCTCCTCCACGGGTGAGCAGACCAGGTATTATACAGTAACTAAATTCCCTCCTACCTAATTCATTATCCAATATCATTGTGCGTAAGGTTTTCAAAATAAATCAAAATGGCAACATTCACTTTTAATAACGGAGATGTTTCACAAGTTGGGCCACACAAAAGGTTCAGCATCATCCATCTATATATATGTATATCATGTAGGAGCATTGAGGGAATAAAAGAAGGTAACATCAAGGAGGATGAAAAGGCATTTCCATAATTATTTACCCTTCTAACTACTAACGAGCCCTTAATGCTTTTCTATTATTTTTTTGTTCATGACTGTCTATCTTAGAATAGTGGCCTGGGATTTGAATAGCTCACCCAATTTGAAATTCTCATTCCATCTATACAGTGTGTCCCAGAATAAACCTTACAATCTTTGCGTGCAATTTTCATGGGTTTAACGGATAGTTCGAAAGTATGTAAAGATTGCGTTTTATAGCCCATGAATTGAACTTTCAGATATCGTTTGTTTCATTTCAATCGGTAATGTACAACAAAAGTTATGTTTGTCATATAACTGAATGTAAAATTTGATGGTCCAATTTCACGAGTTTGTAAGTTGCCCTTGAATGAAGCTCTATTGAGTATTGTCATTGATCTCAACCGTAACGATGTTTACTTATTTACCACGCACATGCTTTCTTTTATCTATGCTGAAAAAATGAACAAATTTGATGTAAAAATAAGACAGATATGATAGGTTTTTCAAGGTGACTCATTTTTATTCCATTCAGAAACACCCTTACTTTATGGCCAATAATCATGAAATTGGACCAGACAAAAATCCACCCAAAAGTTTGATACAACGTAACTTTTGTCGTATGCTACTGATTGAAATGAAACAAACGGTATCTAAAAGTTCAACTCATGGGGTACAAAATGCATGAAACCCATGAAAATTGCACGCAAAGATTGTAAGGTTTATTCTGGGACACCCTGTACATGTTTCCATCATATCTTTTGTTTATAATTGTCGTGATGCCAGCACGATAGTCATCATCCAAAATAACAACGCTACCATCTTTTGACCGGAAGAAATTAAGAGAGGTTTCCCTAAAAAGGAAATAATTCATCATTTTGAAGTCAATAAGACCAAATAAACCATCAATCATTTTACCACTTTTCTAATTTTGATGCCTTGGGGTGTTTATTGTGTGCAGATGCCATCATAGAGGAAATCTACATCTAATTATGAATTAATGGGTTTGCCCATCCTAAACTAACAGGAGTTACGCCTCTGCACTCCGAAATATAAAAACCGTTCGACCCCTGGTGTTCTTATACATTGGGTCTCTTTGGCCTTGATCATCAGTTCAAAAAGATAACCCCACCCACATGTTAGTCTTTGTTAAAGACGCTTCGAAATGTTGGCTCAAATGGGCTTCGAAGGCGCGAGTTAGCAAGCGCCGTGAGGAGCTTGCCATCTGCGAGCGCTGAGCGAAGCGTAAGCTATTGTAGAGGGCGATATACAATATCGATAATTGACATAATCACGCCGTTGATGGGGTAAATCCACAGAACCGGACGGGGAATCGGAAATCAGAACGAGGCCAAGTATGATAAACACACTACTTGCTCTCGCTCTGAGTTCCGTTCCCCGTCCGATTCTGTGGATTTACCCCATCAACGGCGGGAGTAGGTCAATTATCGATATGGTCTATACATTACAGCATACAATATACAACGCCTTGAACAAAGGCTACCCACATGTATAAGGAGACACACCACAATATATCTTCCTATTGACTTACTGTACAAAATGGCTTCCTAAAAACACCCGAGAACTCAATAATAAAGCAACTGGTTGCTTCAACACTGCCTTTTCTCAGATGATTATGATCTCTTCTAACACAAAATAATGATAAAAGTACACCTTCAAGGCAAACATTTCAAGAAACTGGACGCTGAAGTATAACGCCCCCTATCACTGACAGCCGAATTTTGTATTTCCAGAATCAAGCGCAAATTAAGGAAAACCATTTATCAAAAATGGCATTAGAGCATCTTTAAATAAACCAAACTTTATAATTAGAACAAAATATTGACCAAACATATTGCCCTTCCATACGTTTTGAACTCCTGTTTTTAGAAGGGCAGTCAATTTTGCCGATTTTAGAAATGCCGGATTGCGAGTGCTAGTTATTTAGTGTAGTGCGCCCATAAGATTAAAAGCGATTGACTCGCATTTGTTCAGGTGTACGTTCCCCTTTTCCCGTTCATCATTACACGCCTTTGCATGATTCAACTGATTGAAGCATAGCAATATTATTAAATTCTATCAATATAGCTGATAACTATATTCTTTTTCAGATTTTTTCAGTGTCTTTTCTCAACTGAAAAACGTATATTCGATGAGATTTGACTATAGGTTCTAAGTTACAAAAAAAAAAATCTGTGTAAGTATAAAGACAGCATGTATTGAAACTCTGCTAGATGAAATTTATTATGCAATGGCTCGGGTGACTCTATCCAACGTCATGTGCATTTTAGATACAATTATGTCGCACAAACATCTCTTCATCAAAAGAATGTTTGTTTGCATTTGATCATCTTTGTGTTTGTGTCTTTTTACACCGCTCAAACATAGCTACCCGTAGTGTTCTGTCGCAACCAAGGTGGGCCTTGTCCCGCTGCGCATCAGCTGTGTGTCTTCTGAATGTTCTACGTGTTATTCTGGTCATGTAAGACCTGAGCAAACATATGACAAATTGGTACATCAAAATTTAATAGACCTCTCCAGTAGATTCAATCGCTATTTGATTGAAACTTACATTAAGCATAGGAATCTCTCACAGTTGTCTTATAAATAGGAAGTGACATGATCCCTTGGTGTTGTCATCTCTGTTACAGTCAATGTAGTATTCAATTGTTGCTGTGCAACAATAAAAGGCGAAACGCGATCATCTGGTGAAGACACTGTGAGTTCAAATTAGATTTTTTTGGACGACATAACCCAAGCAAACTCACTTGGCGGCTCGACTCCCCACAAAATGCGATTGTACGTATCAGCTACCATGATGTTATATCAAATTTAAACAGTGACAAACAAGTCTCCGTTGGAAGCCAATAAAGGAATGCACATGTAGGTCTGGCAGTATTTGGTTTGTTAACAAATTTAACAAAGGTTAATATTTGAATACGTCAGTTCAAGAAAACCCCAACTCCAATAGCTCCCTTCTGTAAAAATATAAATGCATACCAATCTCTGAAATGCTTTCACATCACTAAAAAGCATTTCCATGTCTATATCCCAATCATAGTGTCACTTTTGACCTTGTAGTTGACTTTTTCAGACATTGTTAGATGCAGAAGGAAGCTCATTGAGTTGTGGTTTTCTTGTACTGGCTGTTTAAATATTGCAACTATATACTATAACAATTATCTTTATAACAATGTATAAAAAAAGTCAACTACATGGTCAAATGTGACTCTATGATAGGGATATAGACATGGACATGCTTTTTGGTGATGTGAAAGCATTTTCAGAGATTTGTATGCATTTATATTTTGTTACTTTTGTAAGTATAATTTACACTATATTTGAAGTTGGGGTTTTCTTGTACTGGCGTATTCATTTACTAAAAATCATTTTCAAAATGTGTTACTTATCCTAAAGGATCACATTGTATGGTAGCATAGTGCTTTGACTTTGATGATGGGCACGGTTTCAGAGCCATTTGTCATCTATCCACAATAGACAGGTGTTATGTGTCTTTATATTTAAATCTGTTGATTTTTAATCACCACATCTCAAATCGAGAGTGGAAACACTTCCTCTTCAGCTTGAAAAAGTTGTCCAAAAATCCGAACATTTTCTTGGACATTTATCAACTTTAAACAAAAGCATGCCAAGGGAAAGTAAAAGAAGACATCAGGACCTTCCTATAATGCCTCGCTTCCAATGGGTTTTCAATGGATTTTTTTGTATGGGATGTGATGAGAGGGTTTAGGGATGAAACATAGCATAATTAGCATACCTCGACCTTAATTTGCATTTCCGATATGTTTCATCCCTAAACCCTCTCATCACATCCCATACAAAAAAATCATTGGAAGCGAGGCATTATGGGAAGGTCCTGATGTCTTCTTTTAGGGAAAGTAATCCAATTTGATATGCCATAAAAGTCAATTATGGAAAAATACGTTTATCAGAGGCTAAAATAGTACATTGTTACTCTATATTTAATGAAACAATGCAGAAAATTACTTCCGAAGTCCAAGTGATGGATAGTAAGATCTGGGGTTGAAGGCTGCTCAAGACAGGTGCTTACGAATTGTCTTTATTTACCATTAACTCATATTTTAATTACTATCTATTTTTGTATGTATTGAATCTAAGTGGGTTTGTTTGTTTTTTTGGTTTTCTGGTTGACACAAAATTAACTACTAGTATATCTAAAATTATCAGCTATTGAACCCACACGTTGAAATATAAAAAGTGCAAATGAAAGGTTAATATGTTTTCTTTAAATATTACAAAATGTTGCAATGTTGTTGTTCAGTCGTTGAAAATTATATAATGCACGCCTTCAGGCACACCTCCGCCACTTCCAGAATCTGATTGAATGTAGCTCACTCTGATCTGCAAGTTGCAAAAACAAAAGGAAATTATCTATGGAAATGAATTGGTATGCAGCTGTCTGTTTGATGCTGTAGATAAAACTAATACATATCTATCATTTTGATCTTTTCACATTCAAGGTCGTGATGCCACATTTTGTGATCATACCGATGGTGATCTAGATTTGCGACCTACGTCCTGGATATCTCAAAACGTAATTCATCATATATGAGATCCACATATCCGCAAATCAACTTCTCATCAGCAGGTAATTGTAGCGCTATTATCATTGTTATTTTTAATGAGCTTTAAGGAAATCAGTTAAATGATGGTATAAATCAGTGCCACGATTAACGATGATTAATAACAAATGTTTCGGTTTCTATCATATCATAAAAGTAGGGCACTTGTATTAATACCATACCTTGCACTTTTCTGAAGGTGCATCTGGTAGACTAAAGCTTATCTTATCGCAACATATGCACAAAAGGATAAAATGCTTATATATTTTTGTGCTTTATTGTCGTTGTTTTTTGTTTGTTTTGCTTTACTTTATTAAATCAAATCCCCATTAATCTCTGCTTTCAAGGTAGACGGTGTAAGAGAAATTGATGGACACCTCTTATAATTTGCACGATATGTCATGTCCGGGGTGTCATGTCCATTATAAAAACTTACATAACCAATCAATAAATATATTGTTATTATTTCCGTGTGATACAGCCAGAAGTAAGGTCCGAGAAAAGTGGCTTGTTTTATTATTTTTATGCATAGAAAATCGACACAGAGCGCTGGTTTGATGATGCTCATGAATATTAATGAGTTTGATACATTGATTTAAAAAGGCCCATAAACTCATCCAAATAGATTTAATTCAAAATAATTATGCATCTAGATGTATAAATGTTGTTAAAACATATTGAAATAAAAAATGATTGAAATTAGTTGAAATAAAAATGCATATTTATGTGATTTCTAAAGTGATTTTTTTCAGTGAGTGAGGTCAAATTTGGTCTTTACTTTTTCTCTGAAATCTACAATTCTGGACTTAATATATCTAAGCCGCTTAGTCCAAAGAAGCCGAACACACTTTTGTACATATATCCTGAAAATCTAGCCTGAATTCTGCGTAAAACACGTGTCATGTAGATGAGTGTGAATCTTGGTCCAATGAGGTCAAATCCGATATTGCAGATCCGCTGCCCATCTCCGCTGCGCCTATGGCAGTTTCGGCGGCATCTATTAGCCCCGGGCTATTAGCTCATGCCCTAGTGCAAAAATAACTGAAAAATAAAACAAGATGATAAAATAGAATTGTGTCTGGAAGAGTGGAAGAGTGATATGTCACTGAAAAAATTATAAAATCTAATTGAAATAAGAAGAAAAAGGAAAAAAATGTGTATAGATCGAGAATCGAACCCGGTTTCGCCCGCACCAAAATAACGATCCCATAGCTCACGCTACAGAGTCAATGTGAAATAAAGTCGCAAATTTTAGTACTTAAACTGTGATTGCGCAAGATCCAATTGTTTTGAAATATTTACACGCAATATCATATTAGGGACAGATTCTGTCAATTATAGTTATGCTTAGGTAACATTATGCTATTTTACAAAATAAATAATCCCATTCAGGATAAATCTGAAGAAAATCGATGTAAAATTGCTTTGCTAAAATGACGCAAAGGTCACGCCGTGTAGACTAAACACGACAGCATGGCAAATGACGTCATACAGACCCATTGATACGAAAGGTTCTTCTTGTCGTACGATGATGCTGACTGTTAATATCAGGGTATTCAATGCGTAATTGTAATGGCCGATATCTGGTCCCTTTCGTACGTCTAATTGAACGGCATTTTTGTCGCACTATTTACCGGATTTACAGGTCTAATAAGAAAGATATATTTTTCAAATTTCATGGATATGAGGTTTGATAGGTTATATAACTTATTTTGCCATCCAATATATATTTAGTTCGGTAAAACATTGAGCACACGTAAGCAGATGTGACCTCATGATTTTAAATGCTTAAAATTTGCAATTTTGTTTAGAATGTAATAAAATGAAGATTTTTTTACTCCTAACAGTCAAACAAAACCACGGTTTTAATAGAAAAAACTCTAAATATTTTCATCCATATCTCAATTTTTTATTTGCAATAACCCCCTTGTGGTCATGAGGCTTTGAAGTCCGAACTATCCGACAGGTCACGTCAAGAAAAAAATATCACGACCAAGTTCTTCAATATCGATCGCCAGAACTTAAAAATAAATTGCTCATTAAAAGCTAATTTGCATAGGCTCTAAGCGCTGACTGGATATAATTGTATATTCCAATGCTGTCTATCTTTGGAGAAAGCATTTTCCTCCATTAAACATAGGACATGAAACCGGAGCCCCTCGTGAGCATTTCGGACATTTACTCTCCTCATGGTACATGTAGGCCTATAACCTGTAAAATTAGAACCGTTTCATAGCCTTTCATGTAGATAAAAGCCGTACGACAATTTCATACGCAAGTAAATCTGGTTTTGTTTCCATAAAATCAAGCTGTTGTAACTTCTTCTGAAGGTAGGCCTAATCGATTGTCGAGTAAACTTGGTTTATTACAAGCGTCGAAAAAAACCACGATAAAACATGTTATCGGTTCTGTTGTCATAGTTCTTGTTTGTCTATCTAAAACATTATTGAAACACTCTGATAATGTAATTGATAAATCTGGTTATCAATAAAAAAAAAAATACAAGTTTTTTTTCCGTGGCACAATATAGGGGGAGGGTGGGGCAAGTTGGTCCTCGGGATTAAAACTATTATGATATATTATTGAAGATATATTATGAGTATAACACCATTTGATGCAGGGACTTTAAAAGGGCCAAAAC
>JXSR01S002067.1:14442-27165 GCA_000969725.1 Ophiothrix spiculata
GAATCCCACAGTAATGTTTAAGAGTATTTTAGGCTCAAAATATCCATTAGAGTTTACAAAGATATTCTTAGAGAAATTCAAAATATCCACCTATGATGATTTTTATGACACTTTTGCCAATTTCTAAGGATGTCATTTACTTTGGAAAAGGGCCGACTTATCCCATTTTTCTTAACTTTCGGAAATTGGTACTATTATCCACAACCGTTGGTCTTATGTAGTATAATGGGGCTTGCATGCTCTGATTGATTGTTTGTGGAAATCACAATCAACAGATTCAATCATGATTGCTCGAACAATTCCTTTTTAAAGGAATTTGTATTATGAGTGACGTTAGAAGTGATATTCTAAGTTTATTAGGTCTACCTTTTCAAGTGTATTCTTTATTAAAACGATGTTGCTGGACACTGCTTTAGTTTCACGAGGTTTGTAATTCTCTCAAAATTAGAAGTACTTGACCTAAGTGTTAAAATGGAAACTGTTTCTGAAAACGGTACTTTCGACATAGAAGTGAACATCATTATGGGTTGAATATAACAACTTTTACCAGATCGCCAGTTTGAAAAGGTTTCGTGGCGCATGTCGAAGACACGGAAGCTCTGCGATAGTCGAATATCGTCGAACACATCTCGACGTATTTTCAAGCGCCCATTTATTATGTATCAAAAGATGGTGTGTCGAAGACACTGCTCGACACAGACTCTCAACGATACATCGAGATGTGTTTTAATAGGTAAAGATGGCGTATGGTTCGGTAGACGTCTGGAGTGATGACTTAAATAGTCTGACGTCATCATGAAAGGGGCAACTAGAAGAGATTCGTGTTATGATATAAACCTGGGGCGGAGATTTCAAAATGTTGGTGTTTGTTCATCACTTGGTCGCACAGCTGCATTGGTACTCATAGCGTTTTGATATCACCTCAGGGCAAATGGCCATTGTGAAGGGGTGAAGTATAGTGAAGGGGGCAAACCATTGTCAACTCGGTTATTTGTCTGATATAATGCCTTCAAAACTTCTTGGCGTGTGACCTATTTTTCAGTGGCGTTTAGTTATTGTGAACAAGAAATCAAATCTATAAAATGTGACCCATGAGAGACCTGAGCAGGCGGTTCGTTCATACCATTGCCATGGTTACCACAAAATGATGTGAAATTTTGTAAAGGCGCTACATTTGATAATATGCAAGACGTTTCAGATTTCGTTATAATGGTAAAGGTTTTCTTTAGTTTATTCACTTCGACATTTCAAAAAATGTTATGAAATCTTCAATATTAAAGGTATAGGACTTTGAGATTCGTAAAAAAATGTATTTGTTTTGACCAAAAATCTATTTGAGTATATAAAATTCAGACATATCTAGAACCCTGTATTTGTCAATGCGTATCCCTTCAACCGTTAAAATAGGTAAAAACTGTCTCAAATCAACATTTTTGACGATTCGCCAATTTTGTAACCAGTTTTCGTTTAGGTGAAAATCAACAACTCCTAAACATTTATTTTTAGATTCAGATTTGGAGGTCATAAAAATATATTAAGGTCAGCATAACTGATGATCATGTAATGTCCACACCAGCTCATTAGGCAATAAAGACATTGCTGAGTATCTTCATAGATGATGTAGATTTAGATTATGTTATAGCAATAACGACAACGATATTAGCTAATCCCATGTTTCTGAAAGTCATCAAATCAAATACATGTGTCCTTATTCAATAATAAAAACTAGTAATTCCTTTGAATTGTTTTGCCATCATAGACATATGATTGATTTATTTTGACAATATAATTTATACAATACAAATATAAATTTTGAAGACACTGAACACTGTCACTTTAAGGCAGCAAATTGATATACGGTATACCTGTGTTTTATGACGGTTGTAAATTGACGATCTGTGCAAATTAGGACTCATGTGCTGTGGAAGGAACTTTGCAAATTGCTCAAATATACATGATTAGGCCAAAAAAAGAAACAAGTTTGTTTCCCGTGCGCCGCGCGCATTTCATTTTTGCGTCATTTTTTGCGCATTTCATTTTTTTATTTGATATTTTAGAAAACGAAAATCAAAATAGCCAATTTAATAAAAAGAACGGGGAAAATTGCAAAATTTTTACTAAAGAAGTGTTTTCTTTTCTACAAAAACTTGAAACCAGACAGGTTTCTTACTGAAAAAATCATCACCCATGCGGATTTTCAATCAAAATTTGCCTTAGCACCTCTTGAACAATGGAGAAAAAAAAGAAAGCAAAATAAAATAAAAAACCGCATTTCGCATTTAGGTTTTCTGACCACCGACAGGAAACAAACTTGTTTTTTGTTTTTGCCTTAGATTAGAATACTGCAAGGTTTACACAAGTGGTTGATGCAAGTGTGCATTTGAAGAAGTACCACTATATTTGATTAAATGCAACCAACCAAATGACTCGTTGTGTGTATTGAACTTACGGATATTCCAAAAACTTTGATTGCTTTTCCTTTTTTTTCACGTCCCTTTTAAAGGGATAATAACAGAATGGAATGTAACGAAGGCACAATGTTATAATAAAGTATAATACTTCTCAGTTTGAACATCTTATATTCAAATAATACTTTGTAAATGAGGTCAAAGGTTAAAAGTCATTTGCTTTATAAAGGTCACAGAGCAATCTCTGAATTGGCATAGAGCCAATTGTCTGCCTGAAGAAGAGCTGCTCTAATGTGCTTGGGCGTACTGCACGTAGAGTTGGAAGAAGTAGGAGTAGTTTGCCGAATCTGAATGGTTGTGACGGATGCCGTAATGTAATGTATTTACTGAGAGTAAGCTGCGATTGATCTTGAAGATGTACAAGGGCTCTTGGTTCTTGAATGCCAGAAACATCTGTAATGTAAAACATGATATTAGGAAAGTTGAATAACATGAATGGATTTTAAGTTAAAATCAAAGTTACATTTTACTAACTACGTATCTTACACATTGACAATTGCCATGGAGGTTTTTTTTAATGAGTTGTCCCTGTAATGTCATTAGTACTCTACTTTACTACTAAGTGTCAAAGCTTAAGGTTTGTTTATAATATGCTGCGAGTGCAGTGCGTTAAATCTACCGGTATATTGATTATTTTTGGCCGCATCTTACTGACAGACAATTATAAACAGGGCCCTTCTGTAAATCAACACCGGTTGAGTAGGTTACCCTGCCTAAATATGATGAAATAATAATAAATAATAATAAATAAATAATAATAATAATAATAACAGACCTTTGCAATCTTATTGATGCTAATGATTACCTTTTTCAATATTTTGAGCCTAATTTGCATTCCTTTTTAGATAGTTTTGTGTCCAAATGTTTTTTGGCAGAAGGCAAACCATCACTGGCCTGAACTTCTTGTGTTCAACGTAAATCCAGCTCGATCCACATCATAAGGCGGCACACCACAAAATAGCTCCCCATTGACTTACTCTAGAAAATGGCTTCCAAAAAAACCCAGAGAACTCATTAAAAAGGAACTGGTTTCTTCAACACTGGCTTTTTTTAATTGATTATGATCTCTTTTAACAAAAAATGATGAAAAATATATACCATCAAGGCAAATTTTTCGAGATACCGTGCGTTGAAGGTAATACCACCCCATCACTGAGAGCCATGTTACGTATTTCCAAAATCTCATGCATTTTTTAGGGATTAGCCTTTAAAGTTTACCAAAGTACTCTGGAGATCAAATATCATCAGAAAAAATTTAAATAAACTTAAATCCATTATTAGATCAAAAAATAGCCAAACAAATTGCCCTTCTACACTTTTAAGGACCTCATTTTAGAAGGGCAGTCAATTTTGCCGATTTTAGAAACACCGGATACCGGCTCCAGTTTATTTAGTGTAGTGATTATAAGGCATGAAGTGTGTATCGCAGTGAATTCGCTAATCTGGATCTAAATGCTTGTGTAGATGTTAAAATGTTTTCCAGAGAAATGGATTGATCTGGATCTGCCCTCTATATTGGTAGACTGTATTGGTAGACTCCATAGCCAACTATATTAATGAATTCTCACCTGTTTTGAATACGACGATGCCTTTCAAGCTAGCAAACTCTGTAGCATCACAGTCTAGCTGTCTGAATTTAGCAATGATTTCTTGTAACACTCTCAGTTCGCTTGCAACTGCCGCAATTTTCTCTGCTGGGGTTTCTCCATGCTGTAAACCTGATGGAGAAGTGAGTGTTCAGTTTAGTATAAAGGCTTTGTATGAAGACTGGAGAGTATGAGAGATATGTGTAGCTGAATGTCCCACCAATGTCCAATTAGGGAGTCAAATTCAGTTAATTATCATTATTTAGGTAGACAATTTTCGTCAAATATATGGCCCATTTGGGATTTTCTGTCAAAGATATCAAAGCAGAGTTTGAACTGTTTGGTGCAGTGGTCAATGAACCGGCATTGATCTCTCTTAATTCGGTTTAGGGAGGAGAGAGCAAAATACTACATGTACTGCATGTCAAATTCTCAAATGGAAGACAAGTAGAAATAGCAAGCTTACCTGCAGCATTCATGAGTGGAGTGGGGTCAAAGGTCATCTGCCATTGTGCAGCACCCAGAATGAATAGTTCCCTCCAGCCTTCTTCTAATAATGATAACTGAAAGACACAACACAAAATGATTGTAATCAAAATTATTCAGAAAAAAGAGTTTTGCATGTATAGACTTACATGTTTGCAAGCTTTTCTCCATTGCAAATTATGTTTTTAGTTTGCTTTCCAGGATTGCTTTGCACAAAATTCGGTATGTTTTTATTAAATTTTAAGTTATTAAAGCATCCAAATCGGATCGTGCCAGGGAAGTTGATCATTAGAGCATTGGTCTTGTAATGTGCCTGAGATCATGTTGTGAGGGCATGAATGCACCCTCTCTCATTGTTGGACATTCGGTGTCAATACCAATGTTGCTTATTATTGATGATATTTACTGTTTTCATTGAAATAACTAAATGTAAACGACAAAAGTGAGGTCCTCTCCATGAGGTCTACTTCACTCAACCCTACATTTACCATAAATGACTGAGGTGACCAATGTCAATATTCTTTTTTTTCAAAGCTTGACCAAAACCTTGACCACCTGCGAGCCGAACAAAACTTGAGATCATGCGAGAGTAATGCCTTCATTTGGGCAGAAATGTCTCCAATTTATTGATAATAATTTACACTTATGATGTTTCTGTATCAATGAATTGTAAGAATAAAACTATTTATTTTCATTTGACAATGAAACAAATGTATGAAAACTGACAACATATTAGCTAGAGTATGGAGTTGATATTCCTGGGAACGTGCTCATGATACCTTATTAAACTGTGAAAACTGGTCTGCATCTGACAAACCGACTTTTTTGTATTTTTTCAAGGGAACTTGTGTTTATTTAAAAGAATAATAATAGAGGTTGAGAGTCAAGTAGTCAAAAACCAATTGACTTTGCGTGTTAGGCTACTAAGGCTAATCATTGTAATGAAAATTATAGCCCTAGGTCAAAGAAATGGCAAAAGTAATAATATTTACAGGATAATATCAGACAAACATATACAGCAACATATCAAAAATCTAGAAAAATATACTGCATAAAACAAAATGGCTACCAAAACAGGGGGAACATTTCAAAATTGGTTATACCATGTTATAAACTAGTTTATTGTGTTCCACTCGTCACAAAGAATCGGAAACAGTTTACTTTTATTGTTAATGAGCTATATCTAAAAAAGTTAAAAGTCATATCAGGGGCCACGTGGGGTCACATAGAAGACAAAAATGTCAAAATTGTCGGATTGTTTCTAAATGGTCTCAAATTGTTTCTATTGAAAAACTATCCACACAAAGTAATATTAAGCTCAAATGTACTGTTGCTGTGGTTACAGATCAAAGTAAACTTGGGGTTGCAGGTTCTAATGCAATGGTAAATATGAACTTTGTTTGCCTGATTCCATAGCAACCACTGGTCTTTTAAGACCAGTGGTTGCTATGGTATCAGGCTATGGTATCAGGCACTTTAAGACACTGGCGAAAAAACATTGACAATGCTGAATATTGTGTTTCCCATAGGACCTATTGCGGGACCCCTGATATCACCTTTCACATAATTGGATATAACTCATTAACAATACTCCGAAGATAGGTAAAAGTATAATTTTTCTTTTTCGTCATGAGGAGAGGAATACGTTGAAATGGATTTTAACATGATTTAACCAATTTTGAAATTTCACCCCTTGTTTTAGCAGCCATTTTGTTTTATGCAAATTACTCGCTGTTCCACCAAGTAGATTTTTCTAGATTTTTGATATGTTTTTGTATGTATATATCTAATATTATCCTGTAAATGGCGTAACTTTTGCAATTTGTTTGACCCCTTTTTAATTTTTACTAGCCTATGTCCTTTGATACAACTTGTGTGTAGATTCAAATCTTTTTAACCGTATTGGTTTCTGTTCCTGTATGGGGGAGATTTAAAAAAAATAATGAACTACGGCTTGTCTTTGCATAATGCTACTTTAATGATTGTAGCTATAGCAAAAACAAAATGTTGACCTTAAGTTATATTATAGATAACGTGTTGTTACTTGTTGTTTTAATTTAAAAAAGAAAAAAAGAAGAATATGCACCTGAAGTATGTTTCTTAGTTCTATTTTCTTTAATCTGATTCGGCATTTGATTACACTCTTAGAAAGCCAGGATCAAATATGAGCTTGATCAAAAATATGATCCCAAAAAAGATCAGATTGATCGAAAAAGGACCAATTTTATCCGAAAAGGATCCGATGTGATCCATTTCCGGATCATATTTTGATCTGGAATCAGGATAAGCTCATATTTGATCCTGGCTCTCTAAAAGTGTATGAAGCATGATGTTGAATTTATTATTTAGACATATTTTCAGTGAAGTTTATGCCAGTTTAATATTTTATATTTTTAGACGGAATTCGAAAACTTCTATTTGATGTAATAAATGCCTTAATGAATTTCAAAATTACACACAGAGTGCAACCATTGCTCTAAGCAAGTGTCTCCTTATCTTAATTGATTTTTAGCTAACATTTGTGCTATTTGAAGAGAAAATATTGTCTCTTTTATTTTGCTCAATGACCGGTACAAATTGATATTGTTTTTGCACTTTTTAAATTCGGGACTGTATCAGACCATTCAAGAGGAATAATATCACTTCAATGGACTTTATAACTTTCACATAAAGACACGATGCCCCGGTCATATGTACATGTAGTTCAGATTTGCCCTAGTTCTTATTTAACTAATTAAAAAGAAGAGTCACATTTTTGACAGTGTGAGAAATTTTAATTTTAGCTTGAAAAATTTCCATGCTACAGGTACGAAAGTTGTGAGCCAATAATTGGAATGAGCAGAAGCCTATATGTTCAGCAAAGACACTATGATTCGGGAATAACAACCTGAATATAGATATTAACGATTTAAAAAACATGTTTCTCTCCCGTTAAATAATGAACAACTTAGTCCTAGGTTGTATATATCTGTCTCGGACTATTGGACAACTAGTGACAGTTTTGGTGACTGGAGTATTGAACAGGTGACCTATTCTATCGTTAAACTATTTCAGGGTTTTCAAAAAACTTCCAAAAAAAATATTTTTACTTGTACAGGGTGTCTCAGTATGACTTATACCATGTAACTAATATCTGATATCCTCTTATCAGTGCCCCCGGGAAATAACCCTTGTATTTATTACCTGGTCTCTGTAAGGCAGTGAAATAAATGCTGGTACATTCTTGGCCCACGTGATGCTCATAAACAGTAGCCTTGCTGCCGACTCGCAGATGGACTCTACGCTGCTGGTGATGGGAGACGTCCTAAGGGTGGGGGTTGTAGGGGATGCTGTCATGGTGGGGGAGGACCTCATCAGGGTGGGTGAGGACCTCATGATGTCATGATGTGGACTACTGGGGTACTGGAGAGTGATAACAGAAAAGAGTATAATACATTAGTTTAAACATCACTATCTTGCAAAATCAAAAATATCTAGATAGTTCCTACTCCCACACCAAATATGTTCAGGATTCTGTTTTCTTTTTAGGGTTTAGGTGGGCACTTAGGTTAAGAGGGTGTCCGTGTAGTATTTAGATAAGTGAAATGAATTATTGTTTTACCAACATATTCAAAAGTGGTGCAAATATGGGTCATCTCATTTGGTACATGCGGGCTAATAGTTTATATTTGCAAAATCTGGCACTTGAATGTCTCTAAAATTCGGGTAATTGGTATATGAATATTGGTGTATATGTTTCTCTTAAAGTGTTTATGCCATGTGTATAAGTTTGAACTCATGACAACACACACTTCTTTATGCAATAATCGTGAGTACCCTCCCCACCCAGGATTTTTCAAAATGATAAGGGAGGTGCTTATACACCAAAAGTCCCAACCCAGGTCATACGCAGAGAAAACAAAAACAATTTTCTGATTTTGATTGTTCAGCCAATAAGTGGTCACATAATAATTCAAGATATATTATTAATTTATTTATGAACATTAAGAATAAATATGACATACATGTAAACTCACTTTTGGTGTAGGATAACAAGGAAACGGTGATAAGGCCCCTGTCGGTGATTCTGTCGATGAAATAAACACGGAAGTAAAAGGCTCTGCTCCAATCATTGGGCTGAGCAAGGGTACATGATGTGGGTAGCCCGCAATCAACGGGTGAGCTGCTGCCTCCGTTACCGCCGCTGATTCTTTGAGGTACATTGCCATTTGTTTGCGGATGGTGGAATTTCTGGGTCCTCTTTCGTGTTGGACAGCTGTAGAGGGAATACAAATGGTATGATACTTAGGCTCGTGAGAACTATTTATCTTTCATTGATTCAAATTCAAATTTCATTTTCATTCAATCATCAAATTTTTGCTCCAATCGTAGTTCAACATTCAAAAAGTTTGATTTCATAAATGATGTTAAAGTTAAATTTGGTTCTATTATAGAAATTATTCAAACGTTCATAAATGTACAAATTGATTAACTGTGCTGTTTTGAAACAAAATCATTCCTTCTCTTCCTTCTCTAAGTTAACATTTATCAAATGATCACGTTGCAATTTGAAAATTATGTAATTATCAAAAGACCTAATTTCACTTGGTCCGGGTGTAACTATATGTCCATATCAACGGGACTCTAATGCACACGGACTTGCATAGTTTTGGGTAAATTCAATTATCCAGACTTTTGTAGTATACAGTGCAGCTAAACTTTGCTGAATACATCCACTTATCTGTATACTATCATCAGAAGACATTAACTTATAAAATATGTACTTAACTTTATTATAGAACCTATTAGATGTCGTAATTATTTTTCTATAAGATTAAATAAATTGTTGCACCATATAATATTTGTCAATTTGTCTGACTAATAAACAACATTTGAACACCATCACCATATTGAATGTAATCCAATCATAATCAATTGAATTATCATAATATGCCATTAAGTTAAGCTTTTAATTTCAATATTATCATGACAACAGCTCGGAAAACATATTTTAATGTCCTTTATCTCATTATCTAGGTTAAATAATGACGGAACCATTGTCTTATTAATTACATTTAGACAGCAGCTTAATTCCATTATTTTTAATTATTTATGTTTTTTAAACAAGTTAATCATTACATAATAATTGGTGCCAGTTGAGCACAACTCGCGTTGACATCATGTATGAAATCAAACTTTATCTTTTGTAGATAGTCAAAGAGTTTTTAAGAATCAAACTTATCGGTTTACTATAATTGTAGATGTTGAAAGTATAGCTTGGTTTCTGTAGTCAATTTTAACCATGAAGATTTATAGATGATGGTTTTGAGGTGCTGTTAGTTGGAAACAGTACAGTCTTATGGATTCAAACATTTCAAATTTTATTTTATTTGCTGCAATCTTAAGGAATTCATCACCGGTACCACATCACCGTAGATGGTAAAAATTGTTTTTGAGATATAGTTCGGTGGACACAGCTACAATCACAATTTAAATTCTATTCTATATGTCATGTTTTATGAAAGTGCAAGGAAATCGCTAAAAAGATTTAATAATGACCTATTCGCGAAAAATTGTGTTTTGTGTTTGTAACCCTAAAAGACCGAGTTTGATGGATAAATGAAACTGTTATATAACTTGGTTATATTATTTTTCCTGACGGAAAGACCTCGTTTCAGGATGTTGAAACCAAGCTCAAACAAACTTATTAATCTTAAATACAAATTAAATGCAGTCGACTCGATAACTATAAGTATTAAAACACACAATCCAAATCATGAATACACCTTTTGTTTAGAATCAAAATAAGACAAATTACCAACACCCTCTCAGCCCAAACTGGAGGCTCAAGGGGTGCCACTTTATAGTTAACCACTCGCACTTGAAATCTAACTTATTATATTTAATCAAACACTCGCGGTATATATTCTCACTATTTTCTTGTATCCTTGGTGCAATTCATAAGATGTTAACATGAGCAATTGATTGGGTGGACATTTCCTTACAATGCCCTCAAGTTGGATGTTGTTAAACCCTCCTTCTTCGATTTAACGTGTTTACCCAGCTGCACAGAAGTCTGTTTCATGTCTCTACTTAGCTCTGTTACCCCGGGGGTCTTCAAAAAAAAAAATGTACGGGTATGTGCCTGCCGGACTCCGAGAAATTGAATATCTCTATACCTATTTTTGGCTCTATAACCCACCCATCAGTGTACCAATTTTAATGGAAAAGCAACCCATTTTACTTAAATTGGGTGGGTTTTTTTTGCAAATTTATGAAAATTGGGTGTTTTCATTTAAGATGAAAAACACCCCGTTGATATATCAAAATCCTGGTAAAATCACCCAAAAAGGCAGGCAAATATATGTATACCTTGTCAATGTAAGTAACCCCCCCACACACACACACACACTTAACACTTGATGGGAAAAAATCTGGCTTGCTAACTGCTTCAAAACTCTACCAGGCCCGTCTTTTGGATTTTTTAAAGCAAATCACAACAACAAAAGCAATTTCGATTGCGTCACGATCACGAGTCACCACTGCTACGAGACTAACCTCAACACATGAAAACAAGACGGATTGAACCTCCATATTAAATTATATGAAATATTATCAGTTAAATTGCAGGTATAAAACGTGAGTAGAGCAATTAAAATATCCAATTGTCCATTAAGATTTAGGCAAGATTTAGGCCAATAATACGTATGACAAACAGAGTTAAGATAAAAAAATATCTGTCTTAAAAATGGTGTAAGTAAGGAGTTAAAAGAAACATTACACAAGAAACTTTCCCAAATATGGTAACTTCATCCACAAAGTATGCCAAGTCTAACAAGCAAACATTTTGCCACACAAAAACACATTTTAGGACCCTTGCAAGGAGATAAATACAGAAAAGAAAACTCCTCCACGTTTGTTGAATTTGGTCTAGGCTTGTGTTGAGTGGCTTTAAGGGACTTTTTCATATCCCTGCAGTCATGACTTCAACAAAAGTTACCAGTAGTTCTATACATCAATACTCAATCCCTATGGAAAACTTGCACAAAACCAACTGGTATCCTTTTCAATTAAGCATCGAGTCAAGTTTCTCTTTAGAAGCCTATTTAGGAGCAAAACACACAACAATTCGTGAGAATTGAGCAAAAGATATTTAGTTTTGTCAATTCTTAGGTCTATAGACATTCAAACAAAGTGTCAATAAAACTATACCTTTTAGACCCAGACGACTTACAGCTGGTGCTTTATATTCAAGGGAATATAAAAGCCACTTGTTAAGAATATCTGTTATGAAAATCGTGATTTGTTATTGATTTGATTTTAGTATCACCTCTAAAAGTATTCCTTAAATCTATTTATTTTCACCCACATCAGCATTTAGATATGCGTACACCTATGGCCTAACATAAAGGTCTATATTCAGTTTCAAGTTATCTTCAGTAGATGTGAATAATCAACATCTTTATGTTCAAATTGTTTGTCTTTAACCGGACAAGAGTGGATGAAAAGAAACATTGTAACAATATTTAAATTCCGGAATATCGATATCACATACGTTATCTATAACTATATAAATCGTTCATTTTTTTTTTACTTAGAATTACCCAACAAATTATTATGCAAAGGAATTGTAAGGACAATTTTGCCATTTATTAGGCTAACAGAAGAAAAATTATCAAATTAATCACTGGTCATTAATTGAAAAGCCATAATTATCAAAGATGCACTGATTGATTCCAACTTTTTGTTTAAACAAATACTAGAAAGGTGTCAAATACTTAACTGGGTAACCAAAACGTGTCTTGTCAATCACACTTCAGCTTTCATTTTATGAGGTTTTTCCACACCTGTTTCAACCCCTAAACCATCGACCTCTCAAAGTAAATGAATCAGTTGCAATCCTTTTCTTTCACATCATTCCTTTAATCCATCTCATTGAATGCAATCACACGTTATACAGATATGAAGCACTCTCAAGTTATTACCAAAGTAAATCTACTACATTTTATGGAGTTATGGAGTTATATACCGTTATATATAAGTATTAGGGGCGCATCATTAGATTTCCAAGGGGGGAGCAGGAAGTTGGGTTCGGGGTGGATTTTTGTTTTGCGTCCCGTTCGGGGGCGAATTTTTTTTCTTGGAAATTACTGTTTTTTCCCTTATTCCATGTTCAGGGGTGATTTTTTTTTTCTTCTGCCTTT
>JXSR01S002068.1:5676-16036 GCA_000969725.1 Ophiothrix spiculata
TGCAAAGCACTGTTATACATATTATTAAAGGGGCATTGGACAAGTTCAGCATCATCCCCAAACTTTTCCCAAGCATTTTGAGATATTTGCATCATTTGAAGTATTATCGATAATAATGACAGCTTGCAAAGTTTCATTATCAAAATTCAATTCCTATATATCAAAATATTTCAATATTCTTTTATTTTTAATTATCGTTGTTGACAACGATAAATACTGCCCTCTATAGTTCAATTTTTAAATTTGGCCTTTTCAGGAGATCTAATGCAAACTTTATAATTCTTTTGATTTATCTGCAATCTATGATGCCAAAGAAATGTTTTACAAACAAATGTTTGACTCTTTCTTGATATATAGCATCAATAAATACGTTTAGGGAATAGCCTCATACCCAAGATCAAAAAATAAGATAAAATTCAAATTTTTGACTTTTCTGAAGGTTTTGATCAAAATTTTCCTGGTAACTGGTAATTGACTGTTATTTTCAAGCATATGAAGTGTAAATCATCCACAAATAAAATGTCAAAATTTTGTTCAGTGCCCCTTTAAGCTGCTATTTACCAACCAGAATTATTTTCTTCATCTAAGTGGGTAGATATATTTGCACCGTTGCTGTTAGAAAGAGTAAATATTTGTTTGTATAAGTTAAATTTAAACTGAGGTCTCACAACTTTTGCGGTTTGGCGGCCTACGACCGACATCCACCGGTCTTCCGATGCCAACTGATGTAACTGCTGATCTGGAGTCGTCATGTGACCTGACCCAGAAGGGTCAGAGTAATGCGAAACGATGAGCTTGTCACATACAGATGGTAGGTGGTGTCACGTTGTGTCCTGGTTAAGGTCACTCATGGTAAAATTTTGTATTTTAAATGTTGCACTTAAGCTTACAGATGCCGTTACTAATATTAATTGCATTTTTTAAGCTGACCTCATTTTAACATGGTCAAAGCAGGCAGTCTGGCTGTAACTCTTTTGTAAAACATATCTTCCCTTCAATTTTGTTTTTACCACAGGTATGTGATGAAGCTCTTCATTGTCTGAGAGTCCAAGACCAAGGTGGATTGATAGCAGCAGGCTCACACACAGGCACAACAACACTGCTTGAACTCTCCAACAGCCTATGCACCATGCAAAGGAATGAAAAGGTGTTGGTGACAGCGATGTTTGAGAGGGAGACTAAACGAGAGAAGATTCTGGAATCAAGGCAGAGAGAGCTGAGGTTGAAGAGGGCAGGGCAGAGTGCTCAAGGAGATGTAAGTTGACATTGGCAGATGACTTTTGGGTCAACTATACTCTATAAATCTTGAAGTATGCAACAAGCAGCCGATTAACGCACATAAACCAATATGACCATACGGGGAAGTAAATAGGTCCGTATTTTTTGAATCAAAACTACATCCCCAACCTTCTTACCTTCTATGTTTGGCCATGTGATAGCAATAAAATTAACCAAATATGATACCAAAATCACGAACGATTCAAGTACAAAAATATTAACACGCAGTGATTTGATCTTAATCAATTCTAATCAATCATTACTAGTCTTTTACACAATACAAAAGCACCAGTTCACAGTGTTGTAGAATACAAGGAATATGCTATGCATCTTGTAACAGAGTCTGATTGCTTGTTGCATACTTCAAGATTTATAGAGTATAGACATAATTCACGATATGATATCATACACTTTTTTCACCAACTGTTCTTCAAGCCACAGCAATAAAAGAATGGCCTTAAATTAATGTTGGCCGGCCGGAGATAGGGTTTTCACAGCCATGACACAAAAGCTTATGTGCAGAATTTCTGCTGACATAATTAATATGACAATCATCAAGAATGAAAAATTTGAATTCTACATAATAAGACTTACTTTGAAGCTTCTGCATAAAGTGGTGGCGTAGTGTAGTGGTTAGCAATCTCGCCTTGCACGCATTGGGCCCGGGTTCGATTCCCGGTGAGGGTTGCCTTGCCGGAATGGAATCTCGGAATATTTGCCAAGATGTTTGTCTGACTTGGTGGGAGCATTGGGTCAGATATTCGATCTTCTCCGCCCTTTACATGAAGTATTTAAAGTTGGGTGAATATTTCATGAGAGATTGTCGTCCTTCGGAGGGGACGTAAAGCCGTCGGTCCCATGTACAGAAGAGTCATACCTGTACATGTAATCGCAGTCAGTATCGTAAAGAGTAGGGTATTCTACCCCTGATTGTTCCCAGCCTCGTTCTGGTCATTGTAGGGGTACCCCTTGCAGAGTGTTTATCACTGTTGGGTATACCCGTGAGGATCACTCCTCTAAAGTGTAATAAAAAAAAATAAAATAAAAAGTAATCCATATAGTACAACTAGCTCCAAAATGTTTCCCCAAATGGATACTAAATTGTTTCAGATATTAGAAGACAGGCAAAACATAAATCTTATCATTTATTCTCTATGGCCGAAAACATAGTTGGCCTCCAGACAAAATTTTCGCTACCAAACATTTGGTCGTGACGTCAAAATGACGAGTAAAGGCCAATTCATAGTCGGCCTCCAAACAAAATTTTTCCTACCAAACATTTGGTCGTGACGTAAAAATGACAAGTGATTCCAAACAAAATAAATTCAACATCGAGTTGAGACCAAACAAAATTTTGCGCTAGATTGCACATGTTATTGAATTACCATATATATTGGACCAAATGTTTGCTACCCGTTCATAGTTTCAGTTCGATGGCAAATATTTGGTGACGTCACGACCAAATGTTTGGTAGGAAAAATTTTGTTTGGAGGCCGACTATGAACTCCAAACAAAATAACTTCAACACCGAGTTGAGATCAAATAAAATTTCGCGCTAGATTGCACATGTTATTGAATTGCCATAAACATTGGAACAAATGTTTGTTACCCGTTCATACTTTAAATTCGATGGCAAATTATTTGGTGAGGTCACGACCAAATGTTTGGTAGGGAAAATTTTGTTTGGAGGCCGACTATAGTTTCGGCCTTATTGTTAACAATAGAGGTCGTCTACAGTGGCAAAAACCAAAATGCAAAGATTTTGAAGAAAAAACATTAATAGATATCAAGTTTTTTGATACAAATTTCACTTATCTTACTTTGTGTAGAGGACCAAAAAAAACCCTATCTAAATCAAGATACAAAAACAAAAACCTAGTGCACAATTTAAGCTATTTAAATATTCCTTCGCTAATTTGTGTCTGTTTTTGTGCAGGATGACGAGAATAACGTGGAAGATGAAGAAGAGGATCTGGTTACTAAGGCAGAGGAAGATTTCTTCTCTATGATCAATGCAGATAAGAAGAAGAGAGAAAAACAACTGGAGAAAATGAGGGAAGAAGAGAACAAGAAGAAGGATGAGGTCAGTCTAAAGTGCATGTGCATAATATTTTAGCAATCTTGAGTGTGTGATGCGTTACAGCAAAAGGTACCTTAAGGTGTTTGGTCCACGCGCCGTCCACGCGTACCAGTACGCGCTAGTTTCCGAGTTGGTAAGTGCCGCAATACGCATGCTCATATACTCTGAGTAGTGTTTTGAAGCTAAAAATGGTCATATTTCAATATTTTTCTGGAAAATTAAGTCGATGACCCCCAATTTTTATTTTTTTACAAAAATGCTCGGGCAGATTTTTTGAATCAACACTAAATAATTTCACTTTTGCCACATTTCCCATAGATCCCTGTACTAATTTGTCCTCAAAACCCTCAAAAAATGGTGACCCCAAATTTTTATTTTAAAAATCGGTTCTACATCGATAAAATATCATTCATGCCGATTTTTACTAAAATTGCTCGGGCGGATCTCTCATGGACCAAACACCTTAAAGGAGGTCGGAGCTTCATGATTTCTGAAAATTTATTTTGATCATAACTTGGAAAACTAATGAAGTAAACTAAATAAAGTATACATTTTTATAAAGGGAATTTCACAAGGAATCTATTTATAGCATCAGATTCTTGATTTAAGAACTTGCTTTTTAGTAACTCACCAAAAACGAGTTATTTTGCCAAAAATTTTTGAACAAGTCTAGGAAAAATATTATTAGGCCAAAATGTTCAAAAATAGGTAAGTCAACTATATCGATGTTCTAGGGAATATTTTCTCAACTGTTTTGAAAATTTTGGTCCCAATAGGCAAAAAAATCATTTTTTTTAAATCATGATATTTGGGCATTTTGTTTGCACTTTTTGGCCATTTTTGTGAAAACTAAGAAGTTAATCAAACATATGAGAAAATATTCCCTAGAACTATCGATTTAGATGATTTTTACCTTATTTTAGAAGATTTTTGCCAAATAATACTACAAGTATCTGATTAACAAACTCCTGCCCTCCACAGCTTTTTTCAGAGAGGGTGGGTCGGTCGGATTTTTTTTTTTTTCCAATACTTCATTCATTCATTCAACTTTATTTCAATATCGTCAAATTTACAAATATATACTTAAAACACAAAAAACAACACATGATATTGAGGACATGCTTGAAAGGCCAGGAAGGCCTGAAGTAAACATACCCTGTTCAAACAAAACTAGTTCCACACTCATAAGAAAACAAAAATAAGATAACAAAACCCCGTAAATTGTGAAGAAAACATACACATACACAAAACTTCTCCACGGGCCAGTAGGTCGATCGGCCGCTTCAGCCTTCACAACTTCTGAATTGGGTCGGTCGGTGGAGGGCAACCAAACAATTTTTTTTTTGGCCTAAGGCCCGATGCAGACTCCATTATCGTATAGAATATTTTGCGTAGAATATTCTATGCTGACGACAAAATGACGTAGTGACCGAATGAAACGCACATGGTTAGAGCATTAAGTCAGATAAATGATCTTCTCCACCCCTTACATAAAGTATTCAGTGTTGTGTAAATATTTCATGAACGATCATCGTCCTGTGGAGGAGACGTAAAGCCGTCATTCCCCATGTACAGAAGAGTCGTACATGTCAAAACCTGACTGTTATTTTTAAGATATAAGTCATTTCTATTTTCTAAACCAAGTATTCAAATTGAAGAATTCTCTCATTTTCTCTTCATTCAGAATGTGATTTTGGAGGAAGCTGAGAAGATGGATGAAGCTAATGGAGAGAAAGATGATGTGGAGGTGAGCTTTAGCAAATCATTAATTGGATCCAGCAGGGGGTATTGGTCACTAAGGTTTCTGTCGTCAGGCCTTATGTCGACATGAATGTCGACATAGAGCATATCTTGACATGTTGACATTAAATCTCATTTGTCGACAAAACTTGGCAAGTAAAATTTCATAAAAACTTACGTTTAATTGTCAAGTTATGGTTGTTTATTAGCAGTTGAGCTTTAACAACTGTTCAAAGTGTTGCATAAATAATTTAATACTTATTAGTTGCTCGTCATTTACAACCGTTTTTAAAGTTATTGCGATAGTTCACAACAAAAAAGTTAAACAATATCAATTTTATATCTTTTGTCGTACGCAGAAAGACCTAGTGCATAACTATATTATAGAAAAGTCTACGTTTAAAACGGGTCATTGAGCTTATCCAAACAATTTCGTTTTTCCCGGAAAAAACAACTTTTTGATCATATGTCGACGTCGATAACAAATTATTGCGACATGTCGACATGAGGCTACATGCTGCTGAATGAAGCCGGATCTACCGGACTGTCTGTGGAGTCAAAAATATTATTTCAGTTAAATTGCTTGAGTCAAAATATACCATTTTAACTGCATTCTTTTGAATTTACATTTACATTTTCTACAACTTGTTTTGTATTTTACAGAGATAAAGCACAGCATTCCATATTTGCCAGACAGTCCTACATACAGCAACTCTGTCCAACGACGTCATCTTGTGTGATGTTTATACCAGTATACACTTCATGCGAGCATGAGTAGATCTTCTCAATGTTGCGAAGGGATTAGCATTCTATTTCTTTGACAGGTTATATTGTACCATATCCACTTGTCCAATTCAACTATTGATCTTCTGAATGTACATTGCCTTACCATTGAGGGTTTTTTTTGATAAAATAGTTTTGTTTCGGTTATAGAGTATGATGGTTTTTGCAAGGCAAGTGAGAGAATTATTATTTATTGTGCTTGTCAGGTGGCAAATTGTTGAATTGGAGGAGTGGATATGGTATACTATTTCTTCAAAACTGCTGGTGGCATTAGCAAGGTAGTAATCAATCAATCAATGATACAAGTACTTGCATAACATGCATACCCCATGAAGGAGTCTATTCGTACAGGGGACCCACGGCTTAATGTGACTGTCCGACCACAGAGCAAGTAGAGTAAAGTTTCTTGCTCAAGGAAACAAGGAGTAATGATTCAGTGACTTGTCTTAAGAATACAGCTGGTTCCACATGGTCAACTTGCTGTCACATTGTTTAAGTGATTTTAAGCAGAATGGAGAAAAGAAGGGTATTGTAATAGCTCAGTGATGTACATGTTGGACACAGAATTTATCAATTTGTAATTGCCTACTGCTTCTCTCTGCCCTCCCATCCATCCTGAAACATGTCACATTGAATAAAGGCCACTTTTGTATGTCCCATAATGCATTTTGAAAGTACTGTAAATCCGGTAGTTTCTGCGCAATCGACCATATTACAACTTGGTGCGCAGGTGACTTCATGCACACAACTTCGGAATATGGTCGTTCACACACTTTACTGAACTTTCAAGATGCATTCTGGGCATACGAAAGTGGTCTATTAGGGTGCTTTTAGTTTAGATGATTTGACACAAACCTATCAAATCTCACATTGGTAAGGACACATGTATTCAAGATGTAAGATGTCATTCAGTGCCGTACGAAGCGGGGGGGCAGGGGGGCACTCGCCCCCCCTGGCTCGAAAAATCGGGACGCGGCGGGACAAAAATCAAAATATCGGGACGATATTTTACTACTTTTACTGTCCCGATATTATACGGTCCCGCAAATTTTAGTCAAAATAAGCCAATTTTAGCGGTTTTATATCGATTTTTGGCTACAAACAGCAAAAATGCATTACAAACAGGTTGACGAAATATACATCGGAACGAAACATGAATTTCGGGACAGTAAATGTGTTTGCCCCCCTTGGCTTACATGCCTTCGTACGGCCCTGATGTCATTATTGTCATTGGTACAAAAAGAAAGCTCCGATATAAAAAATTTGTAGACTGGTCTTGTCATGTTATCACTGCTGATGTATGTTCCCTTACAGTTGTGTGTGCAAGGTACCTCACAAACTTATTTATACTTTGATCAACACTAAATAGGCGGGTATTATGAGGCTTTTCTTCATCCGCAAGTAAACATAATCCCACTTACACATGCGTCGTTGACACTGATGCACGAATCACGCGTACAATGCCCGCTGTGTCTCCTGCAGTTGTGCTGTGTTTAGCTACGCATACGCTTCACTGTATCAATTCACGATGTGAAAAAGCCCGCCTATTTGGTGTTGATCAAAGTATATACATGTAGCATAATGATTACTTGGTTTCTTCCGTGTTTGTGATTTGCTCGCAGACACAAGTACATGAGAACAGCTTTAAGGAACATGCTTTGGCCATGTAAGTTTGAAAATGGAGACATTTATTGTAGTAAGTGGTATTTTATCAAATTTGGGACCAATTTCTCCAAAGCTTGCAATACATTGTAACTCATAGCTACAATGCATCTTAAAATAACCTTATGATGAATTGTGTTACAGTCGACAATATGTAAAAATGACAATGAAATCAACAAATAAGGTTTCTAGAAAATTTTATAGGTGTATTTTCTTAGTATGACAACATGTTGCTTATTGTTAATGTACTCATTCGGATTGCTTTATTTTGTTTAATACAGCATGAAAAGAATATCGCTTTCACATCATTCAATAAGTTTTGTCCACTAATATATGTGACCCGTAATATCGAAAGGTACCTTAAGGGTCCCAAAATGAAAATTGATTTTTTGGTCTCATCTGAAAGATTATATTTTAAGCTTTAAAATGACACCTTGCCTTTGGTTATTGGATGTTCGATCGCAAAGTTACATCCAAATTGGTAAAAGGCATCGGGCTGATTCAGAAAACTATAGTTATGAGAAAATCGAGTTTCTGTACTGGTAAACGTTGAATGGAGAAAGAATTTACATCTCGGTTTTTAAAACTTTTGTTTTGGATGTTGGAACCTGATTTATATTATAGAATACACTTCAAAGGTAACGTTTCTGATGAAAATAGAAATTCGACCTTGGACGTGATTTTTGACTACGCTCAGCTTCAATGGCCTGTATCTCGTAAGTTACTATGCCGATATTAAGGTACCTTTTGGTCACATGAGATTGAATCGGTAACAATGTGAATTTTTATGCAAGCAGAATTTATTCTCCATCAAGTGGTGGTATTATAATATTTAAATCTATAAAAATCTTAAGCTAGATTCTTATCTTAAGTGAAAATGTGTGTATAAATATGTGACCCATCATATCAAAAGGTACCTTAAGGTCAGCATAGTAAATTACGAGCATAGTCAAAAATCACGTCCAAGGTCGAATTTCTAATTTCATCAGAAACATTACCTTTGAGGTGTATTCCATCATATTAATCAGGTTCCAACATCCAAAACATAAGATAAATGTTTTAAAAAGTGAGATAAAAATCCTTTCTCCATTCGAGTTTTACCAGAACAGAAACTTTAAACTCAATTTTCTCAGAACTGTAGTTTTCTGAAAAAGCCCGATGCCTTTTACCCATTTGGATGTAACTTTGCAATCAAACATCCAATAACCAAAAGCAAGGTGTCATTTTAAAGCTTAAAATATAATCTTTCAGATGAGACCAACAAATCAATTTTCATTTTGGGACCCTTAAGGTACCTATCGATATGACGGGTCACATATTATACCTCATGCACCCCTAACTTCATACTTCTATTCTAACCTTGCAGTGAATAAGGTATAGTACTATAATTGTGCCTTTACAAAATTAGTTGAAAGGTCCTATATACAAAATTCTTGAAACTATTTATGTAATTGGGCCATTGCCATAGGATGTATCAAATAAACATTTACAGTGTAATATCTAACATAAATAATGATAATAAATTAATTATTCAACATAAACAGCATGACACTTCTGTGGCGTCCAATAAACCTTCCATCCAAATACATCCGTCCAAATATAAACTATATTTTTAACTTGGTAAATTGTACTTTAAAATATATTGTATAGATTTACAACTGTAAAACTGGTAATTTCGTTAACTAATCTCTTGATTATTTAAATATTCGTATATATTTGAAACTTACTAGTTTTTCATATTATTAAATATAGGCTATATTGCAGATCCATTGATAATTGGATTCTGATGCATTGTGGGAATGAAATGGGCTCAACATTTGCTGAAATGTGAGCCCTTTTCATTCCCACAATGCATCAGAATCCAATAATCAATAGATCTGCAATATAGCTTGTGAGCAGATTTTTCCTAGAAGCAACTATACTGAAGAGATGAGATTTCGATACGCATGCTAGTGTCATCTTCAAAGCTAGAATATTGAAATCCCACCTTTCCAATATAGATGCCTCTAGGAATGAATTTGTTTTCCTCAACTATTTATACCGTATCCACTCCTCCACTTCAACTGTTCATTTTATGAAAGTATACCGCCTTCACCATTTAGTTATTTCATACCATTGTGCCAAATATCTTAACTCTTAGAGCGCCGATGGAAAAAATTTTGTGTTTTCATTGATAGCTGCTTTATGTTAAATTTGATTGTTTCTCTGAATTACACATTTTTCTGAAGATTTACTATTTGTATACATGATCTTCTTGCAGAATTGATTAGTTTATTTGTCAGAAGCTATAAAAGTTTTGAAAGATATGGATTTTTTTGTGATTGGTTATGCAAATAAACTTGACATTTCAAAAATGTTGCTATAATGAATACGATTGGTGCAATTTGCACCATTTGATGCTTAAAGGGTTAAATGTGGGTTGAGTGAGATAATTTTTCAAACTCTTGGAATTGAGGGTATTTATAAATTGAAATTTGTCAGATGGTAAATTGTGGAATTGGACAAGTGGATACAGGTTTGTATGCTTCATACCTTTTAAATGATTCAAAATGAAGTGTATGTAAACCTTTTAACAAAATAAGTTAACTCTTTGTACATTATCTTTTTTCTACAATCTTGTTGTGTTTATAGTGCAGTCTGAAAGAAACCAGTTTTACATTAATCTTAATACATTGTATATATTAATAGAGTAACTTTATGTATTTCTATTAAAAGTAACCTACAAATAGACATGAATGTGTTTATTATGATCATTTAGATGACTTAACATGAGTGTTACAATAGTTTGTATATTTATAGAGCTGAAGGAAGTTGATT